>CATKUP010000713.1:0-82000 GCA_949786385.1 Onychomys leucogaster
AAACACAGGTCTTTTTTTCTCAGCACACTCACGTTTCCTGCTGTCTTAGAGACTTTAGAAAGCAAGAGCGTGCTTCTCGCTCTAAAGCAGAGTGTGATAGACGGATGAGAACTATGCTGTGTGTTTCCCTTCAGAAAAGGAGTTAAATCCCATGCTCTGAGTCTCCCTACAAGCAAGACTTCATTTAAGGTAAGGGCAGTCGCGTTTCTGCTCAAAGGAACTACATGGTTCAAGAAGAAAACACGTTTCTCATCTTAACTGACAAGCATTGGATGTTAGATGGTCAGTGCTTTGTATCAGTTTCAGAAGCAGATTTGGACTACATATGGTCCATATGTGTAGGAAACACCGTTCTTTTGTTCTCAGCACACTCATGTTTCCTGCTGTCTTAGAGACTTTAGGAAGCAAGAGCGTGATTCTCGCTCTAAAGCAGAGTGTGATCCATGGATGAGAACTATGCTGTGTGTTTCCCTTCAGAAATGGAGTTAAATCCAAGGCTCTGTGTCTTCCTACAAGCAAGACTTCGTTTCGGGTAAGGGCAGTCACTTTTCAGCTCAAACGAACTACATCGTTCACTGAGCTCACACGTTTCTCATCTTAACAGACAAGCATTGGATGTTAGAGGACCAGTGCTTTGTATCACTTTAAGAAGCAGAGTTGGACTAGATATGGTCCGTATGTTTAGGAAACACCGTTCTTTTGTTCTCAGCACACTCACGTTTCCTGCTGTCTTAGAGACTCTAGAAAGCAAGAGCGTGCTTCTTGTTCTAAAGCAGAGTGTGATCAATGGATGAGACAATGCTCTGTGTTTCACTTCAGAAATGGAGATAAATCCCATGCTCTGAGTCTCCCTACAAGCAAGACTTCGTTGAAGGTAAGGGCAGTCACTTTTCTGCTCAAAGGAACTACATCATTCACAAAGCTCACACGATTCTCACCTTAACTTACAAGCATTGGATGTTAGAGGACCAGTGCATTGTATCAGTTTCAGAAGAAGATTTGGACTACATATAGTCAGTATGTGTAGGAAACACCGTTCTATTGTTCTTGGCACACTCAGATTTCCTGCTGTATTAGAGACTCTAGAAAGCAAGAGCGTGCTTCTTGCTCTAAAGCAGAGTGTGATCCATGGATGAGAACTATGCTGTATGTTTCCATTGAGAAATGGAGTTAAATCCCAGACTCTGTGTCTTCCTACAGGCAAGACTTCATTTCAGGTAAGGGCAGTCACTTTTCAGCTCAAACGAACTACATCGGTCACGAAGCTGACATGTTTCTCATCTTAACAGACAAGCATTGGATTTTAGAGGACCAGTGTTTTGTGTCAGTTTCAGAAGCAGAGTTGGACTATATAATGTCCGTATGTGTAGGAAACACCGTTCTTTTGTTCTCAGCACACTCACGTTTCCTGCTGTCTTAGAGACTTTAGAAAGCATGAGCGTGCTTCTCGCTCTAAAGCAGAGTGTGATTCATGGATGAGAACTATGCTGTGTGTTTCCCTTCAGAAAAGGAGTTAAATCCCATGCTCTGAGTCTCCCTACAAGCAAGACTTCATTTAAGGTAAGGGCAGTCGCTTTTCTGCTCAAAGGAACTACATCGTTCACGAAGAAAACACGTTTCTCATCTTAACTGACAAGCATTGGATGTTAGATGGTCAGTGCTTTGTATCAGTTTCAGAAGCAGATTTGGACTACATATGGTCCATATGTGTAGGAAACACCGTTTTTTTGTTCTCAGCACACTCACATTTCCTGCTGTCTTAGAGACTTTAGGAAGCAAGAGCATGCTTCTTGTTCTAAAGCAGAGTGTGATCAATGGATGAGACAATGCTGTGTGTTTCACTTCAGAAATGGAGTTAAATCCCATGCTCTGAGTCTCCCTACAAGCAAGACTTCGTTTCAGGTAAGGGCAGTCACTTTTCTGCTCAAAGGAACTACATTGTTCACGAAGCTCACACGTTTCTCATCTTAACTGACAAGCATTGGATGTTAGAGGACCAGTGCATTGTATCAGTTTCAGAAGAAGATTTGGACTACATATAGTCCGTATGTGTAGGAAACACCGTTCTTTTTTTTCTGGGCACACTCAGATTTCTTGCTGTATTAGAGAATCTAGAAAGCAAGAGCGTGCTTCTTGCTCTAAAGCAGAGTGTGATCCATGGATGAGAACTATGCTGTGTGTTTCCCTTCAGAAATGGAGTTAAATCCCAGGCTCTGTGTCTTCCTACAGGCAAGACTTCGTTTCAGGTAAAGGCAGTCACTTTTCAGCTCAAACGAACTACATCGTTCACGAAGCTCACACGTTTCTCATCTTAACAGAGAAGCATTAGATTTTAGAGGACCAGTGCTTTGTATCATTTTCAGAAGCAGATTTGGAGTATTTAATGTCCGTATATGTAGGAAACACCTTTCTTTTCTTCTCAGCACACTCACGTTTCCTGCTGTCTTAGAGAGTCTAGAAGGCAAGAGCGTGCTTCTTGTTCTAAAGCAGTGTGTGATCAATGGATTATTACACTGCTGTGTGTTTTACTTCAGAAATGGAGTTAAATCCCAGGCTCTAAGTCTTCCTACAAGCAAGACTTCAATTCAGGTAAGTGCAGTCACTTTTCTGCTCCAAGGAACTACATCGTTCAAGAAGCTCACACGTTTCTCATCTTAACTGACAAGCATTGGATGTTAGAGGAGCAGTGCTTTGTATCAGTTTCAGAAGCAGATTTGGACTACATATGGCCCATAAATGTAGGAAACACCGTTCTTTTGTTCGGGCAACACTCAGATTTCCTGCTGTATTAGAGACTCTAGAAAGCAAGAGCGTGCTTCTCGCTCTAAAGCAGAGTGTGATCCATGGATGAGAACTATGCTGTGTGTTTCCCTTCAGAAATGGACTTAAATCCCAGCCTCTGTGTCTTACTACAAGCAAGACCTCGTTTCAGGTAAGGGCAGTCACTTTTCAGTTCAAAGGTCTACATCATTCACAAAGCTCACACGTTTCTCATCTTAACTGACAAGCATTGGATGTCAGAGGACCAGTGCTTTGTATCAGTTTCAGAAGCAGAGTTGGACTAGATATGGTCCGTATGTGTATGAAACACAGGTCTTTTTTTCTCAGCACACTCACGTTTCCTGCTGTCTTAGAGACTTTAGAAAGCAAGAGCGTGCTTCTCGCTCTAAAGCAGAGTGTGATAGACGGATGAGAACTATGCTGTGTGTTTCCCTTCAGAAAAGGAGTTAAATCCCATGCTCTGAGTCTCCCTACAAGCAAGACTTCATTTAAGGTAAGGGCAGTCGCGTTTCTGCTCAAAGGAACTACATCGTTCAAGAAGAAAACACGTTTCTCATCTTAACTGACAAGCATTGGATGTTAGATGGTCAGTGCTTTGTATCAGTTTCAGAAGCAGATTTGGACTACATATGGTCCATATGTGTAGGAAACACCGTTCTTTTGTTCTAAGCACATTCACGTTTCCTGCTGTCTTAGAGACTTTAGGAAGCAAGAGCGTGATTCTCGCTCTAAAGCAGAGTGTGATCCATGGATGAGAACTATGCTGTGTGTTTCCCTTCAGAAATGGAGTTAAATCCAAGGCTCTGTGTCTTCCTACAAGCAAGACTTCGTTTCGGGTAAGGGCAGTCACTTTTCAGCTCAAACGAACTACATCGTTCACTGAGCTCACACGTTTCTCATCTTAACAGACAAGCATTGGATGTTAGAGGACCAGTGCTTTGTATCACTTTAAGAAGCAGAGTTGGACTAGATATGGTCCGTATGTTTAGGAAACACCGTTCTTTTGTTCTCAGCACACTCACGTTTCCTGCTGTCTTAGAGACTCTAGAAAGCAAGAGCGTGCTTCTTGTTCTAAAGCAGAGTGTGATCAATGGATGAGACAATGCTCTGTGTTTCACTTCAGAAATGGAGATAAATCCCATGCTCTGAGTCTCCCTACAAGCAAGACTTCGTTGAAGGTAAGGGCAGTCACTTTTCTGCTCAAAGGAACTACATCATTCACGAAGCTCACACGTTTCTCACCTTAACTTACAAGCATTGGATGTTATAGGACCAGTGCATTGTATCAGTTTCAGAAGAAGATTTGGACTACATATAGTCAGTATGTGTAGGAAACACCGTTCTATTGTTCTTGGCACACTCAGATTTCCTGCTGTATTAGAGACTCTAGAAAGCAAGAGCGTGCTTCTTGCTCTAAAGCAGAGTGTGATCCATGGATGAGAACTATGCTGTATGTTTCCATTGAGAAATGGAGTTAAATCCCAGACTCTGTGTCTTCCTACAGGCAAGACTTCATTTCAGGTAAGGGCAGTCACTTTTCAGCTCAAACGAACTACATCGGTCACGAAGCTGACATGTTTCTCATCTTAACAGACAAGCATTGGATTTTAGAGGACCAGTGCTTTGTGTCAGTTTCAGAAGCAGAGTTGGACTATATAATGTCCGTATGTGTAGGAAACACCGTTCTTTTGTTCTCAGCACACTCACGTTTCCTGCTGTCTTAGAGACTCTAGAAAGCTAGAGCGTGCTTCTGGTTCTAAAGCAGAGTGTGATCAATGGATGAGAACTATGCTGTATGTTTCCCTTCAGAAATGGAGTTAAATCCCAGACTCTGTGTCTTCCTACAGGCAAGACTTCATTTCAGGTAAGGGCAGTCACTTTTCAGCTCAAACAAACTACATCGTTCACGAAGCTCACTTGTTTCTCATCTTAACAGACAAGCATTGGATTTTAGAGGACCAGTGCTTTGTATCTGTTTCAGAAGCAGCGTTGGACTATATAATGTCCGTATGTGTAGGAAATACCGTTCTTTTGTTCTCAGCACACTCACGTTTCCTGCTGTCTTAGAGACTCTAGAAAGCTAGAGCGTGCTTCTTGTTTTAAAGCAGAGTGTGATCAATGGATGATTACACTGCTGTGTGTTTTACTTCAGAAATGGAGTTAAATCCCAGGCTCTGAGTCTTCCTACAAGCAAGTCTTCAATTCAGGTAAGGGCAGTCACTTTTCTGCTAAAACGAACTACATCGTTCACGAAGCTCACACGTTTCTCATCTTAACTGACAAGCATTGGATGTTAGATGGTCAGTGCTTTGTATCAGTTTCAGAAGCAGATTTTGACTACATATTGTCCATATGTGTAGGAAACACCGTTCTTTTGTTCTCAGCACACTCACGTTTCCTGCTGTCTTATAGATTTTAGGAAGCAAGAGCGTGCTTCTTGTTCTAAAGCAGAGTGTGATCAATGGATGAGACAATGCTGTGTGTTTCACTTCAGAAATGGAGTTAAATCCCATGCTCTGAGTCTCCCTACAAGCAAGACTTCGTTTCAGGTAAGGGCAGTCACTTTTCTGCTCAAAGGAACTACATTGTTCACGGAGCTCACACGTTTCTCATCTTAACTGACAAGCATTGGATGTTAGAGGACCAGTGCATTGTATCAGTTTCAGAAGAAGATTTGGACTACAAATAGTCAGTATTTGTAGGAAACACCGTTCTTTTGTTCTGGGAACACTCAGAATTTATGCTGTATTAGAGACTCTAGAAAGCAAGAGCGTGCTTCTTGTTCTAAAGCAGTGTGTGATCAATGGATGATTACACTGCTGTGTGTTTTACTTCAGAAATGGAGTTAAATCCCAGGCTCTAATTCTTCCTACAAGCAAGAGTTCAATTCAGGTAAGGGCAGGCACTTTTCTACTCCAACGAACTACATCATTCACGAAGCTCACACGTTTCTCATCTTAACTGACAAGCATTGGATGTTAGAGGAGCAGTGCTTTGTATCAGTTTCAGAAGCAGAGTTGGACTAGATATGGTCCGTATGTGTATGAAACACAGTTCTTTTGTTCTCAGCACACTCACGTTTCCTGCTGTCTTAGAGACTTTAGAAAGCATGTGCGTGCTTCTCGCTCTAAAGCAGAGTGTGATCCATGGATGAGAACTATGCTGTGTGTTTCCCTTCAGAAAAGGAGTTAAATCCCATGCTCTGAGTCTCCCTACAAGCAAGACTTCATTTAAGGTAAGGGCAGTCGCTTTTCTGCTCAAAGGAACTACATCGTTCACGAAGAAAACACGTTTCTCATCTTAACTGACAAGCATTGGATGTTAGATGGTCAGTGCTTTGTATCAGTTTCAGAAGCAGATTTGGACTACATATGGTCCATATGTGTAGGAAACACCGTTCTTTTGTTCTCAGCACACTCACGTTTCCTGCTGTCTTAGAGACTTTAGGAAGCAAGAGCGTGCTTCTTGTTCTAAAGCAGAGTGTGATCAATGGATGAGACAATGCTGTGTGTTTCACTTCAGAAATGGAGTTAAATCCCATGCTCTGAGTCTTCCTACAAGCAAGACTTCGTTTCAGGTAAGGGCAGTCACTTTTCTGCTCAAAGGAACTACATTGTTCACGAAGCTCACACGTTTCTCATCTTAACTGACAAGCATTGGATGTTAGAGGACCAGTGCATTGTATCAGTTTCAGAAGAAGATTTGGACTACAAATAGTCAGTATTTGTAGGAAACACCGTTCTTTTGTTCTGGGAACACTCAGAATTTATGCTGTATTAGAGACTCTAGAAAGCAAGAGCGTGCTTCTTGTTCTAAAGCAGTGTGTGATCAATGGATGATTACACTGCTGTGTGTTTTACTTCAGAAATGGAGTTAAATCCCAGGCTCTAATTCTTCCTACAAGCAAGAGTTCAATTCAGGTAAGGGCAGGCACTTTTCTACTCCAACGAACTACATCATTCAGGAAGCTCACACGTTTCTCATCTTAACTGACAAGCATTGGATGTTAGAGGAGCAGTGCTTTGTATCAGTTTCAGAAGCAGATTTGGACTACATACGATCCATATGAGTAGGAAACACCGTTTTTTGTTCTCAGCACATTCACGTTTCCTGCTGTCTTAGAGACTTTAGGAAGCAAGAGCGTGCTTCTTGTTCTAAAGCAGAGTGTGATCAATGGATGAGACAATGCTGTGTGTTTCACTTCAGAAATGGAGTTAAATCCTATGCTCTGAGTCTCCCTACAAGCAAGACTACGTTTCAGGTATGGGCAGTCACTTTTCTGCTCAAAGGAACTACATTGTTCACGAAGCTCACACGTTTCGCATCTTAACTGACAAGCATTGGATGTTAGAGGACCAGTGCATTGTATCAGTTTCACAAGAAGATTTGGACTACATATAGTCAGTATGTGTAGGAAACACCGTTCTATTGTTCTTGGCACACTCAGATTTCCTGCTGTATTAGAGACTCTAGAAAGCAAGAGCGTGCTTCTTGCTCTAAAGCAGAGTGTGATCCATGGATGAGAACTATGCTGTATGTTTCCATTGAGAAATGGAGTTAAATCCCAGACTCTGTGTCTTCCTACAGGCAAGACTTCATTTCAGGTAAGGGCAGTCACTTTTCAGCTCAAACGAACTACATCGGTCACGAAGCTGACATGTTTCTCATCTTAACAGACAAGCATTGGATTTTAGAGGACCAGTGCTTTGTGTCAGTTTCAGAAGCAGAGTTGGACTATATAATGTCCGTATGTGTAGGAAACACCGTTCTTTTGTTCTCAGCACACTCACGTTTCCTGCTGTCTTAGAGACTCTAGAAAGCTAGAGCGTGCTTCTGGTTCTAAAGCAGAGTGTGATCAATGGATGAGAACTATGCTGTATGTTTCCCTTCAGAAATGGAGTTAAATCCCAGACTCTGTGTCTTCCTACAGGCAAGACTTCATTTCAGGTAAGGGCAGTCACTTTTCAGCTCAAACAAACTACATCGTTCACGAAGCTCACTTGTTTCTCATCTTAACAGACAAGCATTGGATTTTAGAGGACCAGTGCTTTGTATCTGTTTCAGAAGCAGCGTTGGACTATATAATGTCCGTATGTGTAGGAAATACCGTTCTTTTGTTCTCAGCACACTCACGTTTCCTGCTGTCTTAGAGACTCTAGAAAGCTAGAGCGTGCTTCTTGTTTTAAAGCAGAGTGTGATCAATGGATGATTACACTGCTGTGTGTTTTACTTCAGAAATGGAGTTAAATCCCAGGCTCTGAGTCTTCCTACAAGCAAGTCTTCAATTCAGGTAAGGGCAGTCACTTTTCTGCTAAAACGAACTACATCGTTCACGAAGCTCACACGTTTCTCATCTTAACTGACAAGCATTGGATGTTAGATGGTCAGTGCTTTGTATCAGTTTCAGAAGCAGATTTTGACTACATATTGTCCATATGTGTAGGAAACACCGTTCTTTTGTTCTCAGCACACTCACGTTTCCTGCTGTCTTATAGATTTTAGGAAGCAAGAGCGTGCTTCTTGTTCTAAAGCAGAGTGTGATCAATGGATGAGACAATGCTGTGTGTTTCACTTCAGAAATGGAGTTAAATCCCATGCTCTGAGTCTCCCTACAAGCAAGACTTCGTTTCAGGTAAGGGCAGTCACTTTTCTGCTCAAAGGAACTACATTGTTCACGGAGCTCACACGTTTCTCATCTTAACTGACAAGCATTGGATGTTAGAGGACCAGTGCATTGTATCAGTTTCAGAAGAAGATTTGGACTACAAATAGTCAGTATTTGTAGGAAACACCGTTCTTTTGTTCTGGGAACACTCAGAATTTATGCTGTATTAGAGACTCTAGAAAGCAAGAGCGTGCTTCTTGTTCTAAAGCAGTGTGTGATCAATGGATGATTACACTGCTGTGTGTTTTACTTCAGAAATGGAGTTAAATCCCAGGCTCTAATTCTTCCTACAAGCAAGAGTTCAATTCAGGTAAGGGCAGGCACTTTTCTACTCCAACGAACTACATCATTCACGAAGCTCACACGTTTCTCATCTTAACTGACAAGCATTGGATGTTAGAGGAGCAGTGCTTTGTATCAGTTTCAGAAGCAGAGTTGGACTAGATATGGTCCGTATGTGTATGAAACACAGTTCTTTTGTTCTCAGCACACTCACGTTTCCTGCTGTCTTAGAGACTTTAGAAAGCATGTGCGTGCTTCTCGCTCTAAAGCAGAGTGTGATCCATGGATGAGAACTATGCTGTGTGTTTCCCTTCAGAAAAGGAGTTAAATCCCATGCTCTGAGTCTCCCTACAAGCAAGACTTCATTTAAGGTAAGGGCAGTCGCTTTTCTGCTCAAAGGAACTACATCGTTCACGAAGAAAACACGTTTCTCATCTTAACTGACAAGCATTGGATGTTAGATGGTCAGTGCTTTGTATCAGTTTCAGAAGCAGATTTGGACTACATATGGTCCATATGTGTAGGAAACACCGTTCTTTTGTTCTCAGCACACTCACGTTTCCTGCTGTCTTAGAGACTTTAGGAAGCAAGAGCGTGCTTCTTGTTCTAAAGCAGAGTGTGATCAATGGATGAGACAATGCTGTGTGTTTCACTTCAGAAATGGAGTTAAATCCCATGCTCTGAGTCTTCCTACAAGCAAGACTTCGTTTCAGGTAAGGGCAGTCACTTTTCTGCTCAAAGGAACTACATTGTTCACGAAGCTCACACGTTTCTCATCTTAACTGACAAGCATTGGATGTTAGAGGACCAGTGCATTGTATCAGTTTCAGAAGAAGATTTGGACTACAAATAGTCAGTATTTGTAGGAAACACCGTTCTTTTGTTCTGGGAACACTCAGAATTTATGCTGTATTAGAGACTCTAGAAAGCAAGAGCGTGCTTCTTGTTCTAAAGCAGTGTGTGATCAATGGATGATTACACTGCTGTGTGTTTTACTTCAGAAATGGAGTTAAATCCCAGGCTCTAATTCTTCCTACAAGCAAGAGTTCAATTCAGGTAAGGGCAGGCACTTTTCTACTCCAACGAACTACATCATTCAGGAAGCTCACACGTTTCTCATCTTAACTGACAAGCATTGGATGTTAGAGGAGCAGTGCTTTGTATCAGTTTCAGAAGCAGATTTGGACTACATACGATCCATATGAGTAGGAAACACCGTTTTTTGTTCTCAGCACATTCACGTTTCCTGCTGTCTTAGAGACTTTAGGAAGCAAGAGCGTGCTTCTTGTTCTAAAGCAGAGTGTGATCAATGGATGAGA
Source organism: Onychomys leucogaster (assembly GCA_949786385.1). Classification (NCBI taxonomy): domain Eukaryota; kingdom Metazoa; phylum Chordata; class Mammalia; order Rodentia; family Cricetidae; genus Onychomys; species Onychomys leucogaster. The sequence continues at coordinate 10,048 of CATKUP010000713.1, forward strand.
CAATGCTGTGTGTTTCACTTCAGAAATGGAGTTAAATCCTATGCTCTGAGTCTCCCTACAAGCAAGACTACGTTTCAGGTATGGGCAGTCACTTTTCTGCTCAAAGGAACTACATTGTTCACGAAGCTCACACGTTTCGCATCTTAACTGACAAGCATTGGATGTTAGAGGACCAGTGCATTGTATCAGTTTCACAAGAAGATTTGGACTACATATAGTCCGTATGTGTAGGAAACACCGTTCTTTTCTTCTGGGCACACTCAGATTTCCTGCTGTATTAGAGAATCTAGAAAGCAAGAGCGTGCTTCTTGCTCTTAAGCAGAGTGTGATCCATGGATGAGAACTATGCTGTGTGTTTCCCTCCAGAAATGGAGTTAAATCTCAGGCTCTGTGTCTTCCTACAGGCAAGACTTCGTTTCAGGTAAGGGCAGTCACTTTTCAGCTCAAACGAACTACATCGTTCACGAAGCTCACACGTTTCTCATCTTAACAGACAAGCATTAGATTTAGAGGACCAGTGCTTTGTATCAGTTTCAGAAGCAGAGTTGGACTATATAATGTCCGTATGTGTAGGAAACACCGTTCTTTTGTTCGGGGAACACTCAGATTTCCTGCTGTATTAGAGACTCTAGAAAGCAAGAGCGTGCTTCTCGCTCTAAAGCAGAGTGTGATCCATGGATGAGAACTATGCTGTGTGTTTCCCTTCAGAAATGGACTTAAATCCCAGCCTCTGTGTCTAACTACAAGCAAGACTTCGTTTCAGGTAAGGGCAGTCACTTTTCAGTTCAAAGGAACTACATCATTCACAAAGCTCACACGATTCTCATCTTAACTGACAAGCATTGGATGTTAGAGGACCAGTGCTTTGTATCAGTTTCAGAAGCAGAGTTGGACTAGATATGGTCCGTATGTGTATGAAACACAGTTCTTTTGTTCTCAGCACACTCACGTTTCCTGCTGTCTTAGAGACTTTAGAAAGCATGTGCGTGCTTCTCGCTCTAAAGCAGAGTGTGATCCATGGATGAGAACTATGCTGTGTGTTTCCCTTCAGAAAAGGAGTTAAATCCCATGCTCTGAGTCTCCCTACAAGCAAGACTTCATTTAAGGTAAGGGCAGTCGCTTTTCTGCTCAAAGGAACTACATCGTTCACGAAGAAAACACGTTTCTCATCTTAACTGACAAGCATTGGATGTTAGATGGTCAGTGCTTTGTATCAGTTTCAGAAGCAGATTTGGACTACATATGGTCCATATGTGTAGGAAACACCGTTTTTTTGTTCTCAGCACACTCACGTTTCCTGCTGTCTTAGAGACTTTAGGAAGCAAGAGCGTGCTTCTTGTTCTAAAGCAGAGTGTGATCAATGGATGAGACAATGCTGTGTGTTTCACTTCAGAAATGGAGTTAAATCCCATGCTCTGAGTCTTCCTACAAGCAAGACTTCGTTTCAGGTAAGGGCAGTCACTTTTCTGCTCAAAGGAACTACATTGTTCACGAAGCTCACACGTTTCTCATCTTAACTGACAAGCATTGGATGTTAGAGGACCAGTGCATTGTATCAGTTTCACAAGAAGATTTGGACTACATATAGTCAGTATGTGTAGGAAACACCGTTCTTTTGTTCTGGGAACACTCATAATTTCTGCTGTATTAGAGACTCTAGAAAGCAAGAGCATGCTTCTTGTTCTAAAGCAGAGTGTGATCCATGGATGAGAACTATGCTGTATGTTTCCCTTCAGAAATGGAGTTAAATCCCAGACTCTGTGTGTTCCTACAGGCAAGACTTCGTTTCAGGTAAGCGCAGTCACCTTTCAGCTCGAACGAACTACATCGTTCACGAAGCTCACACGTTTCTCATCTTCACAGACAAGCATTTGATTTTAGAGGTCCAGTGCTATGTATCAGTTTCAGAAGCAGAGTTGGACTATATAATGTCTGTATGTGTAGGAAACACCGTTCTTTTGTTCTCAGCACACTCACGTTTCCTGCTGTCTTAGAGACTTTAGAAAGCAAGATCGTGCTTCTCGCTCTAAAGCAGAGTGTGATCCATGGAGGAGAACTATGCTGTGTGTTTCCCTTCAGAAAAGGAGATAAATCCCATGCTCTGAGTCTCCCTACAAGCAAGACTTCATTTAAGGTAAGGGCAGTCTCTTTTCTGCTCAAAGGAACTACATCGTTCACGAAGCTCACACGTTTCTCATCTTAACTGACAAGCATTGGATGTTAGAGGCCCAGTGCATTGTATCAGTTTCAGAAGAAGATTTGGACTACCTATAGTCTGTATGTGTAGGAAACACCGTTCTTTTGTTCTGGGCACACTCAGATTTCCTGCTGTATTAGAGAATCTAGAAAGCAAGAGCGTGCTTCTTGCTCTAAAGCAGAGTGTGACCCATGGATGAGGACTATGCTGTGTGTTTCCCTTTAGAAATGGAGTTAAATCCCAGGCTCTGTGTCTTCCTACAGGCAAGACTTCGTTTCAGGTAAGGGCAGTCACTTTTCAGTTCAAAGGAACTACATCATTCACAAAGCTCACACGTTTCTCATCTTAACTGACAAGCATTGGATGTTAGAGGACCAGTGCTTTGTATCAGTTTCAGAAGCAGAGTTGGACTATATAATGTCCGAATATGTAGGAAACACCGTTCTATTGTTCTCAGCACACTCACGTTTCCTGATGTCTTAGAGAGTCTAGAAAGCAAGAGCGTGCTTCTTGTTCTAAAGCAGTGTGTGATCAATGGATGATTACACTGCTGTGTGTTTTATTCAGAAATGGAGTTAAATCCCAGGCTCTGAGTCTTCCTACAAGCAAGACTTCAATTCAGGTAAGGGCAGTCACTTTTCTGCTGAAAAGAACTACATCGTTCAGGAAGCTCACACGTTTCTCATCTTAACTGACAATCATTGGATGTTAGAGGAGCAGTGCTTTGTATCAGTTTCAGAAGCAGATTTGGACTACATATGGTCCATAAATGTAGGAAACACCGTTCTTTTGTTCGGGGAACACTCAGATTTCCTGCTGTATTAGAGACTCTAGAAAGCAAGAGCGTGCTTCTCGCTCTAAAGCAGAGTGTGATCCATGGATGAGAACTATGCTGTGTGTTTCCCTTCAGAAATGGACTTAAATCCCAGGCTCTGTGTCTTACTACAAGCAAGACTTCGTTTCAGGTAAGGGCAGTCACTTTTCAGTTCAAAGGAACTACATCATTCACAAAGCTCACATGTTTCTCATCTTAACTGACAAGCATTGGATGTTAGAGGACCAGTGCTTTGTATCAGTTTCAGAAGCAGAGTTGGACTAGATATGGTCAGTATGTGTATGAAACACAGTTCTTTTGTTCTCAGCACACTCACGTTTCCTGCTGTCTTAGAGACTTTAGAAAGCAAGAGCGTGCTTCTCGCTCTAAAGCAGAGTGTGATCCATTGAGGAGAACTATGCTGTGTGTTTCCCTTCAGAAAAGGAGTTAAATCCCATGCTCTGAGTCTCCCTACAAGCAAGACTTCATTTAAGGTAAGGGCAGTCACTTTTCTGCTCAAAGGAACTATATTGTTCACGAAGCTCACACGTTTCTCATCTTAACTGACAAGCATTGGATGTTAGAGGACCAGTGCATTGTATTAGTTTCAGAAGAAGATTTGGACTACATATAGTCAGTATGTGTAGGAAACACCGTTCTTTTGTTCTGGGAACACTCATAATTTCTGCTGTATTAGAGACTCTAGAAAGCAAGAGCGTCCTTCTTTTTCTAAAGCAGAGTGTGATCCATGGATGAGAACTATGCTGTATGTTTCCCTTCAGAAATGGAGTTAAATCCCAGACTCTGTGTCTTCCTACAGGCAAGACTTCCTATCAGGTAAGCGCAGTCACCTTTCAGCTCAAACGAACTACATTGTTCTCGAAGCTCACACGTTTCTCATCTTAACAGACAAGCATTTGATTTTAGAGGACCAGTGCTTTGTATCAGTTTCAGAAGCAGAGTTGGACTATATAATGTCCGTATGTGTAGGAAACACCATTCTTTTGTTCTCAGCACACTCACGTTTCCTGCTGACTTAGAGACTCTCAAAAGCTAGAGCGTGCTTCTTGTTCAAAAGCAGAGTGTGATCAATGAATGATTACACTGCTGTGTGTTTTACTTCAAAAAGGAGTTAAATCCCAGGCTCTGAGTCTTCCTACAAGCAAGACTTCAATTCAGGTAAGGGCAGTCACTTTTCTGCTGAAACGAATTACATCGTTGACGAAGCTCACACGTTTCTCATCTTAACTGACAAGCATTGGATGTTAGATGGTCAGTGCTTTGTATCAGTTTCAGAAGGAGAGTTGGACTAGATATGGTCCCTATGTGTAGGAAACACAGTTCTTTTGTTCTCAGCACACTCACGTTTCCTGCTGTCTTAGAGACTTTAGAAAGCAAGAGTGTGCTTCTCGCTCTAAAGCAGAGTGTGATCCATGGAGGAGAACTATGCTGTGTGTTTCCCTTCAGAAAAGGAGTTAAATCCCATGCTCTGAGTCTCCCTACAAGCAAGACTTCATTTAAGGTAAGGGCAGTCACTTTTCGGCTCAAAGGAACTACATCGTTCACGAAGCTCACACGTTTCTCATCTTAACTGACAAGCATTGGATGTTAGAGGACCAGTGCTTTGTATCTATTTCAGAAGCAGCGTTGGACTATATAATGTCCGTATGTGTAGGAAATACTGTTCTTTTGTTCTCAGCACACTCACGTTTCCTGCTGTCTTAGAGACTCTAGAAAGCTAGAGCGTGCTTCTTGTTTTAAAGCAGAGTGTGATCAATGGTTGATTACACTGCTGTGTGTTTTACTTCAGAAATGGAGTTAAATCCAAGGCTCTGAGTCTTCCTACAAGCAAGACTTCAATTCAGGTAAGGGCAGTCACTTTTCTGCTGAAACGTACTACATCGTTCACGAAGCTCACACGTTTCTCATCTTAACTGACAAGAATTGAATGTTAGATCGTCAGTGCTTTGTATCAGTTTCAGAAGCAGATTTGGACTACATATGGTCCATATGTGTAGGAAACACCATTCTTTTGTTCTCAGCACACTCACGTTTCCTGCTGTCTTAGAGAATTTAGGAAGCAAGAGCGTGCTTCTTGTTCTAAAGCAGAGTGTGATCAATGGATGAGACAATGCTGTGTGTTTCACTTCAGAAATGGAGTTAAATCCCATGCTCTGAGTCTCCCTACAAGCAAGACTTCGTTTCAGGTAAGGGCAGTCACTTTTCTGCTCAAAGGAACTACATTGTTCACGAAGCTCACACGTTTCTCATCTTAACTGACAAGCATTGGATGTTAGAGGACCAGTGCATTGTATCAGTTTCACAAGAAGATTTGGACTACATATAGTCCGTATGTGTAGGAAACACCGTTCTTTTCTTCTGGGCACACTCAGATTTCCTGCTGTATTAGAGAATCTAGAAAGCAAGAGCGTGCTTCTTGCTCTTAAGCAGAGTGTGATCCATGGATGAGAACTATGCTGTGTGTTTCCCTCCAGAAATGGAGTTAAATCCCAGGCTCTGTGTCTTCCTACAGGCAAGACTTCGTTTCAGGTAAGGGCAGTCACTTTTCAGCTCAAACGAACTACATAGTTCACGAAGCTCACACGTTTCTCATCTTAACAGACAAGCATTAGATTTTAGAGGACCAGTGCTTTGTATCAGTTTCAGAAGCAGAGTTGGACTATATAATGTCTGTATGTGTAGGAAACACAGTTCTTTTGTTCTCAGCACACTCACGTTTCCTGCTGTCTTAGAGACTTTAGAAAGCAAGAGCGTGCTTCTCGCTCTAAAGCAGAGTGTGATCCATGGATGAGAACTATGCTGTGTGTTTCCCTTCAGAAAAGGAGTTAAATCACATGCTCTGAGTCTCCCTACAAGCAAGACTTCATTTAAGGTAAGGGCAGTCACTTTTCTGCTCAAAGGAACTACATCGTTCACGAAGAAAACACGTTTCTCATCTTAACTGACAAGCATTGGATGTTAGATGGTCAGTGCTTTGTATCAGTTTCAGAAGCAGATTTGGACTACATATGGTCCATAGGTGTAGGAAACACCGTTCTTTTGTTCTCAGCACACTCACGTTTCCTGCTGTCTTAGAGACTTTAGGAAGCAAGAGTGTGCTTCTCGCTCTAAAGCAGAGTGTGATCCATTGAGGAGAACTATGCTGTGTGTTTCCCTTCAGAAAAGGAGTTAAATCCCATGCTCTGAGTCTTCCTACAAGCAAGACTTCATTTAAGGTAAGGGCAGTCACTTTTCTGCTCAAAGGAACTACATCATTCACGAAGCTCACACGTTTCTCATCTTAACTGACAAGCATTGGATGTTAGAGGACCAGTGCTTTGTATCTATTTCAGAAGCAGCGTTGGACTATATAATGTCCGTATGTGTAGGAAATACCGTTCTTTTGTTCTCAGCACACTCACGTTTCCTGCTGTCTTAGAGACTCTAGAAAGCTAGAGCGTGCTTTTGTTTTAAAGCACAGTGTGATCAATGTTGATTACACTGCTGTGTGTTTTACTTCAGAAATGGAGTTAAATCCAAGGCTCTGAGTCTTCCTACAAGCAAGACTTCAATTCAGGTAAGGGCAGTCACTTTTCAGCTCAAACGAACTACATCGTTCACGAAGCTCACACGTTTCTCATCTTAACAGACAAGCATTAGATTTTAGAGGACCAGTGTATTGTATCAGTTTCAGAAGCAGAGTTGGACTATATAATGTCCGTATATGTAGGAAACACCGTTCTATTGTTCTCAGCACACTCACGTTTCCTGATGTCTTAGAGAGTCTAGAAAGCAAGAGCGTGCTTCTTGTTCTAAAGCAGTGTGTGATCAATGGATGATTACACTGCTGTGTGTTTTATTCAGAAATGGAGTTAAATCCCAGGCTCTGAGTCTTCCTACAAGCAAGACTTCAATTCAGGTAAGGGCAGTCACTTTTCTGCAGAAACGAACTACATCGTTCACGAAGCTCACACGTTTCTCATCTTAACTGACAAGCATTTGATGTTAGAGGAGCAGTGCTTTGTATCAGTTTCAGAAGCAGATTTCGACTACATATGGTCCATAAATGTAGGAAACACCGTTCTTTTGTTCTGGGCACACTCAGATTTCCTGCTGTATTAGAGACTCTAGAAAGCAAGAGTGTGCTTCTCGCTCTAAAGCAGAGTGTGATCCATGGATGAGAACTATGCTGTGTGTTTCCCTTCAGAAATGGACTTAAACCCCAGGCTCTGTGTCTTACTACAAGCAAGACTTCGTTTCAGGTAAGGGCAGTCACTTTTCAGTTCAAAGGAACTACATCATTCACAAAGCTCACATGTTTCTCATCTTAACTGACAAGCATTGGATGTTAGAGGACCAGTGCTTTGTATCAGTTTCAGAAGCAGAGTTGGACTAGATATGGTCCGTATGTGTATGAAACACAGTTCTTTTGTTCTCAGCACACTCACGTTTCCTGCTGTCTTAGAGACTTTAGAAAGCAAGAGCGTGCTTCTCGCTCTAAAGCAGAGTGTGATCCATGGAGGAGAACTATGCTGTGTGTTTCCCTTCAGAAAAGGAGTTAAATCCCATGCTCTGAGTCTCCCTACAAGCAAGACTTCATTTAAGGTAAGGGCAGTCACTTTTCTGCTCAAAGGAACTACATTGTTCACGAATCTCACACGTTTCTCATCTTAACTGACAAGCATTGGATGTTAGAGGACCAGTGCATTGTATCAGTTTCAGAAGAAGATTTGGACTACATATAGTCAGTATGTGTAGGAAACACCCTTCTTTTGTTCTGGGAACACTCATAATTTCTGCTGTATTAGAGACTCTAGAAAGCAAGAGCGTGCTTCTTGTTCTAACGCAGAGTGTGATCCATGGATGAGAACTATGCTGTATGGTTCCCTTCAGAAATGGAGTTAAATCCCAGACTCTGTGTCTTCCTACAGGCAAGACTTCGTTTCAGGTAAGCGCAGTCACCTTTCAGCTCAAAGGAACTACATCGTTCACGAAGGTCACACGTTTCTCATCTTAACAGACAAGCATTTGATTTTAGAGGACCAGTGCTTTGTATCAGTTTCAGAAGCAGAGTTGGACTATATAATGTCCGTATGTGTAGGAAACACCGTTCTTTTCTTCTCAGCACACTCACGTTTCCTGCTGTCTTAGAGACTTTAGAAAGCAAGATCGTGCTTCTGGCTCTAAAGCAGAGTGTGATCCATGGAGGAGAACTATGCTGTGTGTTTCCCTTCAGAAAAGGAGATAAATCCCATGCTCTGAGTCTCCCTACAAGCAAGACTTCATTTAAGGTAAGGGCAGTCTCTTTTCTGCTCAAAGGAACTACATCGTTCACGAAGCTCACACGTATCTCATCTTAATTGACAAGCATTGGATGTTAGAGGACCAGTGCATTGTATAAGTTTCAGAAGAAGATTTGGACTACCTATAGTCTGTATGTGTAGGAAACACCGTTCTTTTGTTCTGGGCACACTCAGATTTCCTGCCGTATTAGAGAATCTAGAAAGCAAGAGCGTGCTTCTTGCTCTAAAGCAGAGTGTGATCCATGGATGAGAACTATGCTGTGTGTTTTCCTTCAGAAATGGAGTTAAATCCCAGGCTCTGTGTCTTCCTACAGGCAAGACTTCGTTTCAGGTAAGGGCAGTCACTTTTCAGCTCAAACGAACTACATCGTTCACGAAGCTCACACGTTTCTCATCTTAACAGACAAGCATTAAATTTTAGAGGACCAGTGCTTTGTATCAGTTTCAGAAGCAGAGTTGGACTATATAATGTCCGTATGTGTAGGAAACACCCTTCTTTTTTTCTCAGCACACTCACGTTTCCTGCTGTCTTAGAGAGTCTAGAATGCAAGAGCGTGCTTCTTGTTCTAAAGCAGTGTGTGATCAATGGATGATTACACTGCTGAGTGTTTTACTTCAGAAATGGAGTTAAATCCCAGGCTCTAAGTCTTCCTACAAGCAAGACTTCAATTCAGGTAAGGGCAGTCACTTTTCTTCTCCAACGAACTACATCATTCACGAAGCTCACACGTTTCTCATCTTAACTGACAAGCATTGGATGTTAGAGGACCAGTGCTTTGTATCAGTTTCAGAAGCAGAGTTGGACTAGATATGGTCCGTATGTGTACGAAACACAGTTCTTTTGTTCTCATCACACTCACGTTTCCTGCTGTCTTAGAGACTTTAGAAAGCAAGAACATGCTTCTCGCTCTAAAGCAGAGTGTGATCCATGGATGAGAACTATGCTGTGTGTTTCCCTTCAGAAAAGGAGTTAAATCCCAGACTCTGTGTCTTCATACAGGCAAGACTTCGTTTCAGGTAAGGGCAGTCACTTTTCAGCTAAAACGAACTACATCGTTCACAAAGCTCACATGTTTCTCATCTTAACAGACAAGCATTGGATTTTAGAGGACCAGTGCTTTGTATCAGTTTCAGAAGCAGAGTTGGACTATATACTGTCCGTATGTGTAGGAAACACCGTTCTTTTGTTCTCAGCACACTCACGTTTCCTGCTTACTTAGAAACTCTCGAAAGCTAGAGTGTTCTTCTTGTTCAAAAGCAGAGTGTGATCAATGGATGATTACACTGCTGTGTGTTTTACTTCAGAAAAGGAGTTAAATCCCAGGCTCTGAGTCTTCCTACAAGCAAGACTTCAATTCAGGTAAGGGCAGTCACTTTTATGCTGAAAAGAATTACATCGTTCACGAAGCTCACACGTTTCTCATCTTAACTGACAAGCATTTTATGTTAGATGGTTAGTGCTTTGTATCAGATTCAGAAGGAGAGTTGGACTAGATATGGTCCCTATGTGTAGGAAATACATTTCTTTGGTTCTCAGCACACTCACGTTTCCTGCTGTCTTAGAGACTTTAGAAAGCAAGAGTGTTCTTCTCGCTCTAAAGCAGAGTGTGATCCATGGAGGAGAACTATGCTGTGTGTTTCCCTTCAGAAAAGGAGTTAAATCCCATGCTCTGAGTCTCCCTACAAGCAAGACTTCATTTAAGGTAAGGGCAGTCACTTTTCTGCTCAAAGGAACTACATCGTTCAAGAAGCTCACACGTTTCTCATCTTAACTGACAAGCATTGGATGTTAGAGGACCAGTGCATTGTATCAGTTTCAGAAGAAGATTTGTACTACATATAGTCAGTATGTGTAGGAAACACCGTTCTTTTGTTCTGGGCACACTCATATTTCCTGCTGTATTAGAGACTCTAGAAAGCAAGAGCATGCATCTTGCTCTAAAGCAGAGTGTGATCCATGGATGAGAACTATGCTGTATGTTTCCTTTCAGAAATGGAGTTAAATCCCAGACTCTGTGTCTTCCTACAGGCAAGACTTCGTTTCAGGTAAGGGCAGTCATTTTTCAGCTCAAACAAACTACATCGTTCACGAAGCTCACACGTTTCTCATCTTAACTGACAAGCATTGGATGTTAGATCGTCAGAGCTTTGTATCAGTTTCAGAAGCAGATTTGGACTACATATGGTCCATATGTGTAGGAAACTCCGTTCTTTTGTTCTCAGCACACTCACGTTTCCTGCTGTCTTAGAGACTTTAGGAAGCAAGAGCGTGCTTCTTGTTCTAAAGCAGAGTGTGATCAATGGATGAGACAATGCTGTGTGTTTCACTTCAGAAATGGAGTTAAATCCCATGCTCTGAGTCACCCTACAAGCAAGACTTCGTTTCAGGTTAGGGCAGTCACTTTTCTGCTCAAAGGAACTACATTGTTCACGAAGCTCACATGTTTCTCATCTTAACTGACAAGCATTGGATGTTAGAGGACCAGTGCATTGTATCAGTTTCACAAGAAGATTTGGACTACATATAGTCCGTATGTGTAGGAAACACCATTCTTTTCTTCTGGGCACACTCAGATTTCCTGCTGTATTAGAGAATCTAGAAAGCAAGAGCGTGCTTCTTGCTCTTAAGCAGAGTGTGATCCATGGATGAGAACTATGCTGTGTGTTTCCCTCCAGAAATGGAGTTAAATCCCAGGCTCTGTGTCTTCCTACAGTCAAGACTTCGTTTCAGGTAAGGGCAGTCACTTTTCAGCTCAAACGAACTACATCGTTCACGAAGCTCACACGTTTCTCATCTTAACAGACAAGCATTAGGTTTTAGAGGACCAGTGCTTTGTATCAGTTTCAGAAGCAGAGTTGGACTATATAATGTCCGTATATGTAGGAAACACCGTTCTATTGTTCTCAGTACACTCACGTTTCCTGATGTCTTAGAGAGTCTAGAAAGCAAGAGCATGCTTCTTGTTCTAAAGCAGTGTGTGATCAATGGATGATTACACTGCTGTGTGTTTTATTCAGAAATGGAGTTAAATCCCAGGCTCTGAGTCTCCCTACAAGCAAGAATTCAATTCAGGTAAGGGCAGTCACTTTTCTGCTCCAACGAACTACATCATTCACGAAGCTCACACGTTTCTCATCTTAACTGACAAGCATTGGATGTTAGAGGAGCAGTGCTTTGTATCAGTTTCAGAAGCAGATTTGGACTACATATGGTCAATAAATGTAGGAAACACCGTTCTTTTGTTCTGGGCACACTCAGATTTCCTGCTGTATTAGAGACTCTAGAAAGCAAGAGTGTGCTTCTCGCTCTAAAGCGCAGTGTGATCCATGGATGAGAACTAAGCTGTGTGTTTCCCTTCAGAAATTGGAGTTAAATCCCAGGCTCTGTGTCTTACTACAAGCAAGACTTCGTTTCAGGTAAGGGCAGTCACTTTTCAGTTCAAAGGAACTACATCATTCACAAAGCTCACACGTTTCTCATCTTAATTGACAAGCATTGGATGTTAGAGGACCAGTGCTTTGTATCAGTTTCAGAAGCAGATTTGGACTACCTATGGTCCATATGTGTAGGAAACACCGTTCTTTTGTTCTGGGCACACTCAGATTTCCTGCTGTATTAGAGAATCTAGAAAGCAAGAGCATGCTTCTTGCTCTAAAGCAGAGTGTGATCCATGGATGAGAACTATGCTGTGTGTTTCCCTTCAGAAATGGAGTTAAATCCCAGGCTCTGTGTCTTCCTACAGGCAAGACTTCGTTTCAGGTAAGGGCAGTCACTTTTCAGCTCAAACGAACTACATTGTTCACGAAGCTCAGACGTTTCTCATCTTAACAGACAAGCATTAGATTTTAGAGGACCAGTACTTTGTATCAGTTTCAGAAGCAGAGTTGGACTATATAATGTCCGTATATGTAGGAAACACCTTTCTTTTGTTCTCAGCACACTCACGTTTCCTGCTGTCTTAGAGAGTCTAGAAAGCAAGAGCGTGCTTCTTGTTCTAAAGCAGAGTGTGATCAATGGATGATTACACTGCTGTGTGTTTTACTTCAGAAATGGAGTTAAATCCCAGGCTCTGAGTCTTCCTACAAGCAAGACTTCAATTCAGGTAAGGGCAGTCACTTTTCTGCTCCAACGAACTACATCGTTCACGAAGCTCACACGTTTCTCATCTTAACTGACAAGCATTGGATGTTAGAGGATCAGTGCTTTGTATCAGTTTCAGAAGCAGATTTGGACTACATATGGTCAATAAATGTAGGAAACACCGTTCTTTTGTTCTGGGCACACTCAGATTTCCTGCTGTATTAGAGACTCTAGAAAGCAAGAGTGTGCTTCTCGCTCTAAAGCTTAGTGTGATCCATGGATGAGAACTATGCTGTGTGTTTCCCTTCAGAAATGGAGTTAAATCCCAGGCTCTGTGTCTTACTATAAGCAAGACTTCGTTTCAGGTAAGGGCAGTCGCTTTTCTGCTCAAAGGAACTACATCGTTCACGAAGAAAACACGTTTCTCATCTTAACTGACAAGCATTGGATATTAGATGGTCAGTGCTTTGTATCAGTTTCAGAAGCAGATTTGGACTACATATGGTCCATATGTGTAGGAAACACCGTTTTTTTGTTCTCAGCACACTCACGTTTCCTGCTGTCTTAGAGACTTTAGGAAGCAAGAGCGTGCTTCTTGTTCTAAAGCAGAGTGTGATCAATGGATGAGACAATGCTGTGTGTTTCACTTCAGAAATGGAGTTAAATCCCATGCTCTGAGTCTTCCTACAAGCAAGACTTCGTTTCAGGTAAGGGCAGTCACTTTTCTGCTCAAAGGAACTACATTGTTCACGAAGCTCACACGTTTCTCATCTTAACTGACAAGCATTGGATGTTAGAGGACCAGTGCATTGTATCAGTTTCACAAGAAGATTTGGACTACATATAGTCAGTATGTGTAGGAAACACCGTTCTTTTGTTCTGGGAACACTCATAATTTCTGCTGTATTAGAGACTCTAGAAAGCAAGAGCATGCTTCTTGTTCTAAAGCAGAGTGTGATCCATGGATGAGAACTATGCTGTATGTTTCCCTTCAGAAATGGAGTTAAATCCCAGACTCTGTGTGTTCCTACAGGCAAGACTTCGTTTCAGGTAAGCGCAGTCACCTTTCAGCTCAAACGAACTACATCGTTCACGAAGCTCACACGTTTCTCATCTTCACAGACAAGCATTTGATTTTAGAGGTCCAGTGCTATGTATCAGTTTCAGAAGCAGAGTTGGACTATATAATGTCTGTATGTGTAGGAAACACCGTTCTTTTGTTCTCAGCACACTCACGTTTCCTGCTGTCTTAGAGACTTTAGAAAGCAAGATCGTGCTTCTCGCTCTAAAGCAGAGTGTGATCCATGGAGGAGAACTATGCTGTGTGTTTCCCTTCAGAAAAGGAGATAAATCCCATGCTCTGAGTCTCCCTACAAGCAAGACTTCATTTAAGGTAAGGGCAGTCTCTTTTCTGCTCAAAGGAACTACATCGTTCACGAAGCTCACACGTTTCTCATCTTAACTGACAAGCATTGGATGTTAGAGGCCCAGTGCATTGTATCAGTTTCAGAAGAAGATTTGGACTACCTATAGTCTGTATGTGTAGGAAACACCGTTCTTTTGTTCTGGGCACACTCAGATTTCCTGCTGTATTAGAGAATCTAGAAAGCAAGAGCGTGCTTCTTGCTCTAAAGCAGAGTGTGATCCATGGATGAGGACTATGCTGTGTGTTTCCCTTTAGAAATGGAGTTAAATCCCAGGCTCTGTGTCTTCCTACAGGCAAGACTTCGTTTCAGGTAAGGGCAGTCACTTTTCAGTTCAAAGGAACTACATCATTCACAAAGCTCACACGTTTCTCATCTTAACTGACAAGCATTGGATGTTAGAGGACCAGTGCTTTGTATCAGTTTCAGAAGCAGAGTTGGACTATATAATGTCCGAATATGTAGGAAACACCGTTCTATTGTTCTCAGCACACTCACGTTTCCTGATGTCTTAGAGAGTCTAGAAAGCAAGAGCGTGATTCTTGTTCTAAAGCAGTGTGTGATCAATGGATGATTACACTGCTGTGTGTTTTATTCAGAAATGGAGTTAAATCCCAGGCTCTGAGTCTTCCTACAAGCAAGACTTCAATTCAGGTAAGGGCAGTCACTTTTCTGCTGAAAAGAACTACATCGTTCAGGAAGCTCACACGTTTCTCATCTTAACTGACAATCATTGGATGTTAGAGGAGCAGTGCTTTGTATCAGTTTCAGAAGCAGATTTGGACTACATATGGTCCATAAATGTAGGAAACACCGTTCTTTTGTTCGGGGAACACTCAGATTTCCTGCTGTATTAGAGACTCTAGAAAGCAAGAGCGTGCTTCTCGCTCTAAAGCAGAGTGTGATCCATGGATGAGAACTATGCTGTGTGTTTCCCTTCAGAAATGGACTTAAATCCCAGGCTCTGTGTCTTACTACAAGCAAGACTTCGTTTCAGGTAAGGGCAGTCACTTTTCAGTTCAAAGGAACTACATCATTCACAAAGCTCACATGTTTCTCATCTTAACTGACAAGCATTGGATGTTAGAGGACCAGTGCTTTGTATCAGTTTCAGAAGCAGAGTTGGACTAGATATGGTCAGTATGTGTATGAAACACAGTTCTTTTGTTCTCTGCACACTCACGTTTCCTGCTGTCTTAGAGACTTTAGAAAGCAAGAGCGTGCTTCTCGCTCTAAAGCAGAGTGTGATCCATTGAGGAGAACTATGCTGTGTGTTTCCCTTCAGAAAAGGAGTTAAATCCCATGCTCTGAGTCTCCCTACAAGCAAGACTTCATTTAAGGTAAGGGCAGTCACTTTTCTGCTCAAAGGAACTATATTGTTCACGAAGCTCACACGTTTCTCATCTTAACTGACAAGCATTGGATGTTAGAGGACCAGTGCATTGTATTAGTTTCAGAAGAAGATTTGGACTACATATAGTCAGTATGTGTAGGAAACACCGTTCTTTTGTTCTGGGAACACTCATAATTTCTGCTGTATTAGAGACTCTAGAAAGCAAGAGCGTCCTTCTTTTTCTAAAGCAGAGTGTGATCCATGGATGAGAACTATGCTGTATGTTTCCCTTCAGAAATAGAGTTAAATCCCAGACTCTGTGTCTTCCTACAGGCAAGACTTCCTATCAGGTAAGCGCAGTCACCTTTCAGCTCAAACGAACTACATTGTTCTCGAAGCTCACACGTTTCTCATCTTAACAGACAAGCATTTGATTTTAGAGGACCAGTGCTTTGTATCAGTTTCAGAAGCAGAGTTGGACTATATAATGTCCGTATGTGTAGGAAACACCATTCTTTTGTTCTCAGCACACTCACGTTTCCTGCTGACTTAGAGACTCTCAAAAGCTAGAGCGTGCTTCTTGTTCAAAAGCAGAGTGTGATCAATGGATGATTACACTGCTGTGTGTTTTACTTCAGAAAAGGAGTTAAATCCCAGGCTCTGAGTCTTCCTACAAGCAAGACTTCAATTCAGGTAAGGGCAGTCACTTTTCTGCTGAAACGAATTACATCGTTGACGAAGCTCACACGTTTCTCATCTTAACTGACAAGCATTGGATGTTAGATGGTCAGTGCTTTGTATCAGTTTCAGAAGGAGAGTTGGACTAGATATGGTCCCTATGTGTAGGAAACACAGTTCTTTTGTTCTCAGCACACTCACGTTTCCTGCTGTCTTAGAGACTTTAGAAAGCAAGAGTGTGCTTCTCGCTCTAAAGCAGAGTGTGATCCATGGAGGAGAACTATGCTGTGTGTTTCCCTTCAGAAAAGGAGTTAAATCCCATGCTCTGAGTCTCCCTACAAGCAAGACTTCATTTAAGGTAAGGGCAGTCACTTTTCGGCTCAAAGGAACTACATCGTTCACGAAGCTCACACGTTTCTCATCTTAACTGACAAGCATTGGATGTTAGAGGACCAGTGCTTTGTATCTATTTCAGAAGCAGCGTTGGACTATATAATGTCCGTATGTGTAGGAAATACTGTTCTTTTGTTCTCAGCACACTCACGTTTCCTGCTGTCTTAGAGACTCTAGAAAGCTAGAGCGTGCTTCTTGTTTTAAAGCAGAGTGTGATCAATGGTTGATTACACTGCTGTGTGTTTTACTTCAGAAATGGAGTTAAATCCAAGGCTCTGAGTCTTCCTACAAGCAAGACTTCAATTCAGGTAAGGGCAGTCACTTTTCTGCTGAAACGTACTACATCGTTCACGAAGCTCACACGTTTCTCATCTTAACTGACAAGAATTGAATGTTAGATCGTCAGTGCTTTGTATCAGTTTCAGAAGCAGATTTGGACTACATATGGTCCATATGTGTAGGAAACACCATTCTTTTGTTCTCAGCACACTCACGTTTCCTGCTGTCTTAGAGACTTTAGGAAGCAAGAGCGTGCTTCTTGTTCTAAAGCAGAGTGTGATCAATGGATGAGACAATGCTGTGTGTTTCACTTCAGAAATGGAGTTAAATCCCATGCTCTGAGTCTCCCTACAAGCAAGACTTCGTTTCAGGTAAGGGCAGTCACTTTTCTGCTCAAAGGAACTACATTGTTCACGAAGCTCACACGTTTCTCATCTTAACTGACAAGCATTGGATGTTAGAGGACCAGTGCATTGTATCAGTTTCACAAGAAGATTTGGACTACATATAGTCCGTATGTGTAGGAAACACCGTTCTTTTCTTCTGGGCACACTCAGATTTCCTGCTGTATTAGAGAATCTAGAAAGCAAGAGCGTGCTTCTTGCTCTTAAGCAGAGTGTGATCCATGGATGAGAACTATGCTGTGTGTTTCCCTCCAGAAATGGAGTTAAATCCCAGGCTCTGTGTCTTCCTACAGGCAAGACTTCGTTTCAGGTAAGGGCAGTCACTTTTCAGCTCAAACGAACTACATAGTTCACGAAGCTCACACGTTTCTCATCTTAACAGACAAGCATTAGATTTTAGAGGACCAGTGCTTTGTATCAGTTTCAGAAGCAGAGTTGGACTATATAATGTCTGTATGTGTAGGAAACACAGTTCTTTTGTTCTCAGCACACTCACGTTTCCTGCTGTCTTAGAGACTTTAGAAAGCAAGAGCGTGCTTCTCGCTCTAAAGCAGAGTGTGATCCATGGATGAGAACTATGCTGTGTGTTTCCCTTCAGAAAAGGAGTTAAATCACATGCTCTGAGTCTCCCTACAAGCAAGACTTCATTTAAGGTAAGGGCAGTCACTTTTCTGCTCAAAGGAACTACATCGTTCACGAAGAAAACACGTTTCTCATCTTAACTGACAAGCATTGGATGTTAGATGGTCAGTGCTTTGTATCAGTTTCAGAAGCAGATTTGGACTACATATGGTCCATAGGTGTAGGAAACACCGTTCTTTTGTTCTCAGCACACTCACGTTTCCTGCTGTCTTAGAGACTTTAGGAAGCAAGAGTGTGCTTCTCGCTCTAAAGCAGAGTGTGATCCATTGAGGAGAACTATGCTGTGTGTTTCCCTTCAGAAAAGGAGTTAAATCCCATGCTCTGAGTCTTCCTACAAGCAAGACTTCATTTAAGGTAAGGGCAGTCACTTTTCGGCTCAAAGGAACTACATCGTTCACGAAGCTCACACGTTTCTCATCTTAACTGACAAGCATTGGATGTTAGAGGACCAGTGCTTTGTATCTATTTCAGAAGCAGCGTTGGACTATATAATGTCCGTATGTGTAGGAAATACCGTTCTTTTGTTCTCAGCACACTCACGTTTCCTGCTGTCTTAGAGACTCTAGAAAGCTAGAGCGTGCTTCTTGTTTTAAAGCACAGTGTGATCAATGTTGATTACACTGCTGTGTGTTTTACTTCAGAAATGGAGTTAAATCCAAGGCTCTGAGTCTTCCTACAAGCAAGACTTCAATTCAGGTAAGGGCAGTCACTTTTCAGCTCAAACGAACTACATCGTTCACGAAGCTCACACGTTTCTCATCTTAACAGACAAGCATTAGATTTTAGAGGACCAGTGCCTTGTATCAGTTTCAGAAGCAGAGTTGGACTATATAATGTCCGTATATGTAGGAAACACCGTTCTATTGTTCTCAGCACACTCACGTTTCCTGATGTCTTAGAGAGTCTAGAAAGCAAGAGCGTGCTTCTTGTTCTAAAGCAGTGTGTGATCAATGGATGATTACACTGCTGTGTGTTTTATTCAGAAATGGAGTTAAATCCCAGGCTCTGAGTCTTCCTACAAGCAAGACTTCAATTCAGGTAAGGGCAGTCACTTTTCTGCAGAAACGAACTACATCGTTCACGAAGCTCACACGTTTCTCATCTTAACTGACAAGCATTTGATGTTAGAGGAGCAGTGCTTTGTATCAGTTTCAGAAGCAGATTTCGACTACATATGGTCCATAAATGTAGGAAACACCGTTCTTTTGTTCGGGGAACACTCAGATTTCCTGCTGTATTAGAGACTCTAGAAAGCAAGAGTGTGCTTCTCGCTCTAAAGCAGAGTGTGATCCATGGATGAGAACTATGCTGTGTGTTTCCCTTCAGAAATGGACTTAAACCCCAGGCTCTGTGTCTTACTACAAGCAAGACTTCGTTTCAGGTAAGGGCAGTCACTTTTCAGTTCAAAGGAACTACATCATTCACAAAGCTCACATGTTTCTCATCTTAACTGACAAGCATTGGATGTTAGAGGACCAGTGCTTTGTATCAGTTTCAGAAGCAGAGTTGGACTAGATATGGTCCGTATGTGTATGAAACACAGTTCTTTTGTTCTCAGCACACTCACGTTTCCTGCTGTCTTAGAGACTTTAGAAAGCAAGAGCGTGCTTCTCGCTCTAAAGCAGAGTGTGATCCATGGAGGAGAACTATGCTGTGTGTTTCCCTTCAGAAAAGGAGTTAAATCCCATGCTCTGAGTCTCCCTACAAGCAAGACTTCATTTAAGGTAAGGGCAGTCACTTTTCTGCTCAAAGGAACTACATTGTTCACGAATCTCACACGTTTCTCATCTTAACTGACAAGCATTGGATGTTAGAGGACCAGTGCATTGTATCAGTTTCAGAAGAAGATTTGGACTACATATAGTCAGTATGTGTAGGAAACACCCTTCTTTTGTTCTGGGAACACTCATAATTTCTGCTGTATTAGAGACTCTAGAAAGCAAGAGCGTGCTTCTTGTTCTAACGCAGAGTGTGATCCTTGGATGAGAACTATGCTGTGTGTTTCCCTTCAGAAATGGAGTTAAATCCCAGGCTCTGTGTCTTCCTACAGGCAAGACTTCGTTTAAGGTAAGGCCAGTCACTTTTCAGCTCAAACGAACTACATCGTTCACGAAGCTCACACGTTTCTCATCTTAACAGACAAGCATTAGATTAGAGGACCAGTACTTTGTATCAGTTTCAGAAGCAGAGTTGGACTATATAATGTCCGTATATGTAGGAAAAACCTTTCTTTTGTTCTCAGCACACTCACGTTTCCTGTTGTCTTAGAGAGTCTAGGAAGCAAGAGCGTGCTTCTTGTTCTAAAGCAGTGTGTGATCAATGGATGATTACACTGCAGTGTCTTTTACTTCAGAAATGGAGTTAAATCCCAGGCTCTGAGTCTTCCTACAAGCAAGACTTCAATTCAGGTAAGGGCAGTCACTTTTCTGCTCCAACGAACTACATCGTTCACGAAGCTCACACGTTTCTCATCTTAACTGACAAGCATTGGATGTTAGAGGATCAGTGCTTTGTATCAGTTTCAGAAGCAGATTTGGACTACATAGGGTCAATAAATGTAGGAATCACCGTCCTTTTGTTCTGGGCACACTCAGATTTCCTGCTGTATTAGAGACTCTAGAAAGCAAGAGTGTGCTTCTCGCTCTAAAGCTTAGTGTGATCCATGGATGAGAACTATGCTGTGTGTTTCCCTTCAGAAATGGAGTTAAATCCCAGGCTCTGTGTCTTCCTACAGGCAAGACTTCGTTTAAGGTAAGGGCAGTCACTTTTCAGCTCAAACGACCTTCATCGTTCACGAAGCTCACACGTTTCTCATCTTAACAGACAAGCATTAGATTAGAGGACCAGTACTTTGTATCAGTTTCAGAAGCAGAGTTGGACTATATAATGTCCGTATATGTAGGAAACACCTTTCTTTTGTTCTCAGCACACTCACGTTTCCTGTTGTCTTAGAGAGTCTAGGAAGCAAGAGCGTGCTTCTTGTTCTAAAGCAGTGTGTGATCAATGGATGATTACACTGCAGTGTCTTTTACTTCAGAAATGGAGTTAAATCCCAGGCTCTGAGTCTTCCTACAAGCAAGACTTCAATTCAGGTAAGGGCAGTCACTTTTCTGCTCCAACGAACTACATCTTTCACGAAGCTCACACGTTTCTCATCTTAACTGACAAGCATTGGATGTTAGAGGATCAGTGCTTTGTATCAGTTTCAGAAGCAGATTTGGACTACATATGGTCAATAAATGTAGGAACCACCGTCCTTTTGTTCTGGGCACACTCAGATTTCCTGCTGTATTAGAGACTCTAGAAAGCAAGAGTGTGCTTCTCGCTCTAAAGCTTAGTGTGATCCATGGATGAGAACTATGCTGTGTGTTTCCCTTCAGAAATGGAGTTAAATCCCAGGCTCTGTGTCTTACTATAAGCAAGACTTCGTTTCAGGTAAGGGCAGTCACTTTTCAGTTCAAAGGAACTACATCATTGACAAAGCTCAAACGTTTCTCATCTTAACTGACAAGCATTGGATGTTAGAGGACCAGTGCTTTGTATCAGTTTCAGAAGCAGAGTTGGACTATATAATGTCCGTATGTGTAGGAAACACCGTTCTATTGTTCTCAGCACACTCACGTTTCCTGCTGTCTTAGAGACTCTAGAAAGCTAGAGCGTGCTTCTTGTTTTAAAGCAGAGTGTGATCAATGGATGATTACACTGCTGTGTGTTTTACTTCATAAATGGAGTTAAATCCCAGGCTCTGATTCTTCCTACAAGCAAGACTTCAATTCAGGTAAGGGCAGTCACTTTTCTGTTGAAACGTACTACATCGTTCACGAAGCTCACACGTTTCTCATCTTAACTGACAAGCATTGGATGTTAGATCGTCAGTGCTTTGTATCAGTTTCAGAAGCAGATTTGCACTACATATGGTCCATATGTGTAGGAAACAACGTTCTTTTGTTCTCAGCACACTCACGTTTCCTGCTGTCTTAGAAACTTTAGGAAGCAAGAGCGTGCTTCTTGTTCTAAAGCAGAGTGTGATCAATGGATGAGACAATGCTGTGTGTTTCACTTCAGAAAAGCAGTTAAATCCCATGCTCTGAGTCTCCCTACAAGCAAGACTTCGTTTCAGGTAAGGGCAGTCACTTTTCTGCTCAAAGGAACTACATTGTTCACGAAGCTCACACGTTTCTCATCTTAACTGACAAGCATTGGATGTTAGAGGACCAGTGCATTGTATCAGTTTCACAAGAAGATTTGGACTACATATAGTCCGTATATGTAGGAAACAGCGTTCTTTTCTTCTGGGCACACTCAGATTTCCTGCTGTATTAGAGAATCTAGAAAGCAATTGCGTGCTTCTTGCTCTTAAGCAGAGTGTGATCCGTGCATTAGAACTATGCTGTGTGTTTCCCTCCAGAAAAGGAGTTAAATCCCAGGCTCTGTGTCTTCCTACAGTGAAGACTTCGTTTCAGGTAAGGGCAGTCACTTTTCAGCTCAAACGAACTACATCGTTCACAAAGCTCACACGTTTCTCATCTTAACAGAGAAGCATTAGGTTTTAGAGGACCAGTGCTTTGTATCAGTTTCAGAAGCAGAGTTGGACTATATAATGTCCGTATATGTTGGAAACACCGTTCTATTGTTCTCAGCACACTCACGTTTCCTGATGTCTTAGAGAGTCTAGAAAGCAAGAGCGTGCTTCTTGTTCTAAACCCGTGTGTGATCAATGGATGATTACACTGCTGTGTGTTTTATTCAGAAATGGAGTTAAATCCCAGGCTCTGAGTCTTCCTACAAGCAAGACTTCAATTCAGGTAAGGGCAGTCACTTTTCTGCTCCAACGAACTACATCTTTCACGCAGCTCACACGTTTCTCATCTTAACGGACAAGCATTGGATGTTAGAGGAGCAGTGCTTTGTATCAGTTTCAGAAGCAGATTTGGACTACATATGGTCAATAAATGTAGGAAACACCGTTCTTTTGTTCTGGGCACACTCAGATTTGCTGCTGTATTAGAGACTCTAGAAAGCAAGAGTGTGCTTCTCGCTCTAAAGCTTAGTGTGATCCATGGATGAGAACTAAGCTGTGTGTTTCCCTTCAGAAATGGAGTTAAATCCCAGGCTCTGTGTCTTACTACAAGCAAGACTTCGTTTCAGGTAAGGGCAGTCACTTTTCAGTTCAAAGGAACTACATCATTCACAAAGCTCACACGTTTCTCATCTTAACTGACAAGCATTGGATGTTAGAGGACCAGTGCTTTGTATCAGTTTCAGAAGCAGATTTGGACTACCAATGGTCCATATGTGTAGGAAACACCGTTCTTTTGTTCTGGACACACTCAGATTTCCTGCTGTCTTAGAGAATCTAGAAAGCAAGAGCATGCTTCTTGCTCTAAAGCAGAGTGTGATCCATGGATGAGAACTATGCTGTGTGTTTCCCTTCAGAAATGGAGTTAAATCCCAGGCTCTGTGTCTTCCTACAGGCAAGACTTCGTTTAAGGTAAGGGCAGTCACTTTTCAGCTCAAACGAACTACATCGTTCACGAAGCTCACACGTTTCTCATCTTAACAGACAAGCATTAGATTTTAGAGGACCAGTGCTTTGTATCAGTTTCAGAAGCAGAGTTGGACTATATAATGTCCGTATATGTAGGAAACACCGTTCTTTTGTTCTCAGCACACTCAAGTTTCCTGTTGTCTTAGAGACTCTAGAAAGCAAGAGCGTGCTTCTTGTTCTAAAGCAGTGTGTGATCAATGGATGATTACACTGCTGTGTCTTTTACTTCAGAAATGGAGTTAAATCCCAGGCTCTGAGTCTTCCTACAAGCAAGACTTCAATTCAGGTAAGGGCAGTCACTTTTCTGCTCCAACGAACTACATCGTTCACGAAGCTCACACGTTTCTCATCTTAACTGACAAGCATTGGATGTTAGAGGAGCAGTGCTTTGTATCAGTTTCAGAAGCAGATTTGGACTGCATGTGGTCCATAAATGTAGGAAACACCGTTCTTTTGTTCTGGGCACACTCAGATTTCCTGCTGTATTAGAGACTCTAGAAAGCAAGAGTGTGCTTCTCGCTCTAAAGCTTAGTGTGATCCATGGATGAGAACTATGCTGTGTGTTTCCCTTCAGAAATGGAGTTAAATCCCAGGCTTTGTGTCTTACTACAAGCAAGACTTCGTTTCAGGTAAGGGCAGTCACTTTTCAGTTCAAAGGAACTACATCATTGACAAAGCTCACACGTTTCTCATCTTAACTGACAAGCATTGGATGTTAGAGGACCAGTGCTTTGTATCAGTTTCAGAAGCAGAGTTGGACTATATAATGTCCATATGTGTAGGAAACACCCTTCTATTGTTCTCAGCACACTCACGTTTCCTGCTGTCTTAGAGACTCTAGAACGCTAGAGCATGCTTCTTGTTCTAAGGCAGAGTGTGATCAATGGATGATTACACTGCTGTGTGTTTTACTTCAGAAATGGAGTTAATCCCAGGCTCTGAGTCTTCCTACAAGCAAGACTTCAATTCAGGTAAGGGCAGTCACTTTTCTGCTCAAAGGAACTACATTGTTCACCAAGCTCACACGTTTCTCATCTTAACTGACAAGCATTGGATGTTAGAGGACCAGTGCATTGTATCAGTTTCAGAAGAAGATTTGTACTACATATAGTCTGTATGTGTAGGAAACACCGTTCTTTTGTTCTGGGCACACTCAGATTTCCTGCTGTATTAGAGAATCTAGAAAGCAAGAGCGGGCTTCTTGCTCTAAAGCAGAGTGTGATCCATGGATGAGAACTATGCTGTGTATTTCCCTTCAGAAATGGAGTTAAATCCCAGGCTCTGTGTCTTCCTACAGGCAAGACTTCGTTTAAGGTAAGGGCAGTCACTTTTCAGCTCAAACGAACTACATCGTTCACGAAGCTCACACGTTTCTCATCTTAACAGACAAGCATTAGATTTTAGAGGACCAGTGCTTTGTATCAGTTTCAGAAGCAGAGTTGGACTATATAATGTCCGTATATGTA
Source organism: Onychomys leucogaster (assembly GCA_949786385.1). Classification (NCBI taxonomy): domain Eukaryota; kingdom Metazoa; phylum Chordata; class Mammalia; order Rodentia; family Cricetidae; genus Onychomys; species Onychomys leucogaster. The sequence goes on from CATKUP010000713.1 coordinate 34,610, forward strand.
GGAAACACCGTTCTTTTGTTCTCAGCACACTCACGTTTCCTGTTGTCTTAGAGACTCTAGAAAGCAAGAGCGTGCTTCTTGTTCTAAAGCAGTGTGTGATCAATGGATGATTACACTGCTGTGTCTTTTACTTCAGAAATGGAGTTAAATCCCAGGCTCTGAGTCTTCCTACAAGCAAGACTTCAATTCAGGTAAGGGCAGTCACTTTTCTGCTCCAACGAACTACATCGTTCACGAAGCTCACACGTTTCTCATCTTAACTGACAAGCATTGGATGTTAGAGGAGCAGTGCTTTGTATCAGTTTCAGAAGCAGATTTGGACTGCATGTGGTCCATAAATGTAGGAAACACCGTTCTTTTGTTCTGGGCACACTCAGATTTCCTGCTGTATTAGAGACTCTAGAAAGCAAGAGTGTGCTTCTCGCTCTAAAGCTTAGTGTGATCCATGTATGAGAACTATGCTGTGTGTTTCCCTTCAGAAATGGAGTTAAATCCCAGGCTTTGTGTCTTACTACAAGCAAGACTTCGTTTCAGGTAAGGGCAGTCACTTTTCAGTTCAAAGGAACTACATCATTGACAAAGCTCACACGTTTCTCATCTTAACTGACAAGCATTGGATGTTAGAGGACCAGTGCTTTGTATCAGTTTCAGAAGCAGAGTTGGACTATATAATGTCCATATGTGTAGGAAACACCCTTCTATTGTTCTCAGCACACTCACGTTTCCTGCTGTCTTAGAGACTCTAGAACGCTAGAGCATGCTTCTTGTTCTAAGGCAGAGTGTGATCAATGGATGATTACACTGCTGTGTGTTTTACTTCAGAAATGGAGTTAATCCCAGGCTCTGAGTCTTCCTACAAGCAAGACTTCGTTTCAGGTAAGGGCAGTTACTTTTCTGCTCAAAGGAACTACATTGTTCACGAAGCTCACACGTTTCTCATCTTAACTGACAAGCATTGGATGTTAGATCGTCAGTGCTTTGTATCAGTTTCAGAAGCAGATTTGCACTACATATGGTCCATATGTGTAGGAAACAACGTTCTTTTGTTCTCAGCACACTCACGTTTCCTGCTGTCTTAGAAACTTTAGGAAGCAAGAGCGTGCTTCTTGTTCTAAAGCAGAGTGTGATCAATGGATGAGACAATGCTGTGTGTTTCACTTCAGAAAAGGAGTTAAATCCCATGCTCTGAGTCTCCCTACAAGCAAGACTTCGTTTCAGGTAAGGGCAGTCACTTTTCTGCTCAAAGGAACTACATTGTTCACGAAGCTCACACGTTTCTCATCTTAACTGACAAGCATTGGATGTTAGAGGACCAGTGCATTGTATCAGTTTCACAAGAAGATTTGGACTACATATAGTCCGTATGTGTAGGAAACAGCGTTCTTTTCTTCTGGGCACACTCAGATTTCCTGCTGTATTAGAGAATCTAGAAAGCAATTGCGTGCTTCTTGCTCTTAAGCAGAGTGTGATCCGTGCATTAGAACTCTGCTGTGTGTTTCCCTCCAGAAAAGGAGTTAAATCCCAGGCTCTGTGTCTTCCTACAGTGAAGACTTCGTTTCAGGTAAGGGCAGTCACTTTTCAGCTCAAACGAACTACATCGTTCACAAAGCTCACACGTTTCTCATCTTAACAGAGAAGCATTAGGTTTTAGAGGACCAGTGCTTTGTATCAGTTTCAGAAGCAGAGTTGGACTATATAATGTCCGTATATGTTGGAAACACCGTTCTATTGTTCTCAGCACACTCACGTTTCCTGATGTCTTAGAGAGTCTAGAAAGCAAGAGCGTGCTTCTTGTTCTAAACCAGTGTGTGATCAATGGATGATTACACTGCTGTGTGTTTTATTCAGAAATGGAGTTAAATCCCAGGCTCTGAGTCTTCCTACAAGCAAGACTTCAATTCAGGTAAGGGCAGTCACTTTTCTGCTCCAACGAACTACATCTTTCACGCAGCTCACACGTTTCTCATCTTAACGGACAAGCATTGGATGTTAGAGGAGCAGTGCTTTGTATCAGTTTCAGAAGCAGATTTGGACTACATATGGTCAATAAATGTAGGAAACACCGTTCTTTTGTTCTGGGCACACTCAGATTTCCTGCTGTATTAGAGACTCTAGAAAGCAAGAGTGTGCTTCTCGCTCTAAAGCTTAGTGTGATCCATGGATGAGAACTAAGCTGTGTGTTTCCCTTCAGAAATGGAGTTAAATCCCAGGCTCTGTGTCTTACTACAAGCAAGACTTCGTTTCAGGTAAGGGCAGTCACTTTTCAGTTCAAAGGAACTACATCATTCACAAAGCTCACACGTTTCTCATCTTAACTGACAAGCATTGGATGTTAGAGGACCAGTGCTTTGTATCAGTTTCAGAAGCAGATTTGGACTACCAATGGTCCATATGTGTAGGAAACACCGTTCTTTTGTTCTGGTCACACTCAGATTTCCTGCTGTCTTAGAGAATCTAGAAAGCAAGAGCATGCTTCTTGCTCTAAAGCAGAGTGTGATCCATGGATGAGAACTATGCTGTGTGTTTCCCTTCAGAAATGGAGTTAAATCCCAGGCTCTGTGTCTTCCTACAGGCAAGACTTCGTTTAAGGTAAGGGCAGTCACTTTTCAGCTCAAACGAACTACATCGTTCACGAAGCTCACACGTTTCTCATCTTAACAGACAAGCATTAGATTTTAGAGGACCAGTGCTTTGTATCAGTTTCAGAAGCAGAGTTGGACTATATAATGTCCGTATATGTAGGAAACACCGTTCTTTTGTTCTCAGCACACTCACGTTTCCTGTTGTCTTAGAGACTCTAGAAAGCAAGAGCGTGCTTCTTGTTCTAAAGCAGTGTGTGATCAATGGATGATTACACTGCTGTGTCTTTTACTTCAGAAATGGAGTTAAATCCCAGGCTCTGAGTCTTCCTACAAGCAAGACTTCAATTCAGGTAAGGGCAGTCACTTTTCTGCTCCAACGAACTACATCGTTCACGAAGCTCACACGTTTCTCATCTTAACTGACAAGCATTGGATGTTAGAGGAGCAGTGCTTTGTATCAGTTTCAGAAGCAGATTTGGACTGCATGTGGTCCATAAATGTAGGAAACACCGTTCTTTTGTTCTGGGCACACTCAGATTTCCTGCTGTATTAGAGACTCTAGAAAGCAAGAGTGTGCTTCTCGCTCTAAAGCTTAGTGTGATCCATGGATGAGAACTATGCTGTGTGTTTCCCTTCAGAAATGGAGTTAAATCCCAGGCTTTGTGTCTTACTACAAGCAAGACTTCGTTTCAGGTAAGGGCAGTCACTTTTCAGTTCAAAGGAACTACATCATTGACAAAGCTCACACGTTTCTCATCTTAACTGACAAGCATTGGATGTTAGAGGACCAGTGCTTTGTATCAGTTTCAGAAGCAGAGTTGGACTATATAATGTCCATATGTGTAGGAAACACCCTTCTATTGTTCTCAGCACACTCACGTTTCCTGCTGTCTTAGAGACTCTAGAACGCTAGAGCATGCTTCTTGTTCTAAGGCAGAGTGTGATCAATGGATGATTACACTGCTGTGTGTTTTACTTCAGAAATGGAGTTAATCCCAGGCTCTGAGTCTTCCTACAAGCAAGACTTCAATTCAGGTAAGGGCAGTCACTTTTCTGCTCAAAGGAACTACATTGTTCACCAAGCTCACACGTTTCTCATCTTAACTGACAAGCATTGGATGTTAGAGGACCAGTGCATTGTATCAGTTTCAGAAGAAGATTTGTACTACATATAGTCTGTATGTGTAGGAAACACCGTTCTTTTGTTCTGGGCACACTCAGATTTCCTGCTGTATTAGAGAATCTAGAAAGCAAGAGCGGGCTTCTTGCTCTAAAGCAGAGTGTGATCCATGGATGAGAACTATGCGGTGTATTTCCCTTCAGAAATGGAGTTAAATCCCAGGCTCTGTGTCTTCCTACAGGCAAGACTTCGTTTCAGGTAAGGGCAGTCACTTTTCAGCTCAAACGAACTACATCGTTCACGAAGCTCACACGTTTCTCATCTTAACAGACAAGCATTAGATTTTAGAGGACCAGTGCTTTGTATCAGTTTCAGAAGCAGAGTTGGACTATATAATGTCCGTATATGTAGGAAACACCGTTCTTTTGTTCTCAGCACACTCACGTTTCCTGTTGTCTTAGAGACTCTAGAAAGCAAGAGCGTGCTTCTTGTTCTAAAGCAGTGTGTGATCAATGGATGATTACACTGCTGTGTCTTTTACTTCAGAAATGGAGTTAAATCCCAGGCTCTGAGTCGTCCTACAAGCAAGACTTCAATTCAGGTAAGGGCAGTCACTTTTCTGCTCCAACGAACTACATCGTTCACGAAGCTCACACGTTTCTCATCTTAACTGACAAGCATTGGATGTTAGAGGAGCAGTGCTTTGTATCAGTTTCAGAAGCAGATTTGGACTGCATGTGGTCCATAAATGTAGGAAACACCGTTCTTTTGTTCTGGGCACACTCAGATTTCCTGCTGTATTAGAGACTCTAGAAAGCAAGAGTGTGCTTCTCGCTCTAAAGCTTAGTGTGATCCATGTATGAGAACTATGCTGTGTGTTTCCCTTCAGAAATGGAGTTAAATCCCAGGCTTTGTGTCTTACTACAAGCAAGACTTCGTTTCAGGTAAGGGCAGTCACTTTTCAGTTCAAAGGAACTACATCATTGACAAAGCTCACACGTTTCTCATCTTAACTGACAAGCATTGGATGTTAGAGGACCAGTGCTTTGTATCAGTTTCAGAAGCAGAGTTGGACTATATAATGTCCATATGTGTAGGAAACACCCTTCTATTGTTCTCAGCACACTCACGTTTCCTGCTGTCTTAGAGACTCTAGAACGCTAGAGCATGCTTCTTGTTCTAAGGCAGAGTGTGATCAATGGATGATTACACTGCTGTGTGTTTTACTTCAGAAATGGAGTTAATCCCAGGCTCTGAGTCTTCCTACAAGCAAGACTTCAATTCCGGTAAGGGCAGTCACTTTTCTGCTCAAAGGAACTACATTTTTCACCAAGCTCACACGTTTCTCATCTTAACTGACAAGCATTGGATGTTAGAGGACCAGTGCATTGTATCAGTTTCAGAAGAAGATTTGTACTACATATAGTCTGTATGTGTAGGAAACACCGTTCTTTTGTTCTGGGCACACTCAGATTTCCTGCTGTATTAGAGAATCTAGAAACAAAGAGCGGGCTTCTTGCTCTAAAGCAGAGTGTGATCCATGAATGAGAACTATGCTGTATGTTTCCCTTCAGAAATGCAGTTAAATCCCAGACTCTGTGTCTTCCTACAGGCAAGACTTTGTTTCAGGTAAGGGCAGTCACTTTTCAGCTCAAACGAACTACATCGTTCACAAAGCTCACACGTTTCTCATCTTAACAGACAAGCATTAGATTTTAGAGGACCAGTGTTTTGTATCAGTTTCAGAAGCAGAGTTGGACTATATAATGTCCGTATGTGTAGGAAACACTGTTCTTTTGTTCTCAGCACACTCACGTTTCCTGTTGTCTTAGAGAGTCTAGAAAGCAAGAGCGTGCTTCTTGGTCTAAAGCAGTGTGTGATCAATGGATGATTACACTGCTGTGTGTTTTACTTCAGAAATGGAGTTAAATCCCAGGCTCTGAGTCTTCCTACAAGCAAGACATCAATTCAGGTAAGGGCAGTCACTTTTCTGCTGAAACGAACTACATCGTTCACGAAGCTCACACGTTTCTCATCTTAACTGACAAGCTTTGGATGTTAGAGGACCAGTGCTTTGTGTCAGTTTCAGAAAAAGAGTTGGACTACATATGGTCCATATGTGTAGGAAACACCGTTCTTTTGTTCTCAGCACAATCACGTTTCCTGCTGTCTTAGACACTTTAGGAAGCAAGAGCGTGCTTCTTGTTCTAAAGCAGAGTGTGATCAATGGATGAGACAATGCTGTGTGTTTCACTTCAGAAATGGAGTTAAATCCCATGCTCTGAGTCTCCCTACAAGCAAGACTTCGTTTCAGGTAAGGGCAGTTACTTTTCTGCTCAAAGGAACTACATTGTTCACGAAGCTCACACGTTTCTCATCTTAACTGACAAGCATTGCATGTTAGAGGACCAGTGCATTGTATCAGTTTCAGAAGAAGATTTGGACTACATATAGTCCGTATGTGTAGGAAACACCATTCTTTTGTTCTGGGCACACTCAGATTTCCTGCTGTATTAGAGAATCTAGAAAGCAAGAGCGTGCTTCTTGCTCTAAAGCAGAGTGTGATCCATGGATGAGAACTATGCTGTGTGTTTCCCTTCAGAAATGGAGTTAAATCCCAGGCTCTGTGTCTTCCTACAGGCAAGACTTCGTTTAAGGTAAGGGCAGTCACTTTTCAGCTCAAACGAACTACATCGTTCACGAAGCTCACACGTTTCTCATCTTAACAGACAAGCATTAGATTTTAGAGGACCAGTGCTTTGTATCAGTTTCAGAAGCAGAGTTGGACTATATAATGTCCGTATATGTAGGAAACACCGTTCTTTTGTTCTCAGCACACTCACGTTTCCTGTTGTCTTAGAGAGTCTAGAAAGCAAGAGCGTGCTTCTTGTTCTAAAGCAGTGTGTGATCAATGGATGATTACACTGCTGTGTCTTTTACTTCAGAAATGGAGTTAAATCCCAGGCTCTGAGTCTTCCTACAAGCAAGACTTCAATTCAGGTAAGGGCAGTCACTTTTCTGCTCCAACGAACTACATCGTTCACGAAGCTCACACGTTTCTCATCTTAACTGACAAGCATTGGATGTTAGAGGAGCAGTGCTTTGTATCAGTTTCAGAAGCAGATTTGGACTGCATGTGGTCCATAAATGTAGGAAACACCGTTCTTTTGTTCTGGGCACACTCAGATTTCCTGCTGTATTAGAGACTCTAGAAAGCAAGAGTGTGCTTCTCACTCTAAAGCAGAGTGTGATCCATGGATGAGAACTATGCTTTCTGTTTCCCTTCAGAAATCGACTTAAATCCCAGGCTCTGTGTCTTACTACAAGCAAGACTTCGTTTCAGGTAAGGGCAGTCACTTTTCAGTTCAAAGGAACTACATCATTCACAAAGCTCACACGTTTCTCATCTTAAATGACAAGCATTGGATGTTAGAGGACCAGTGCTTTGTATCAGTTTAAGAAGCAGAGTTGGACTAGATATGGTCCATATGTGTAGGAAACACCGTTCTTTTGTTCTCAGCACACTCACGTTTCCTGCTGTCTTAGAGACTCTAGAACGCTAGAGCGTGCTTCTTGTTCTAAAGCAGAGTGTGATCAATGGATGATTACACTGTTGTGTGTTTTACTTCAGAAATGGAGTTAATCCCAGGCTCTGAGTCTTCCTACAAGCAAGACTTCAATTCAGGTAAGGGCAGTCACTTTTCTGCTCAAAGGAACTACATTGTTCACGAAGCTCACACGTTTCTCATCTTAACTGACAAGCATTGGATGTTAGAGGACCAGTGCATTGTATCAGTTTCAGAAGAAGATTTGTACTACATATAGTCTGTATGTGTAGGAAACACCGTTCTTTTGTTCTGGGCACACTCAGATTTCCTGCTGTATTAGAGAATCTAGAAAGCAAGAGCGGGCTTCTTGCTCTAAAGCAGAGTGTGATCCATGAATGAGAACTATGCTGTATGTTTCCCTTCAGAAATGGAGTTAAATCCCAGACTCTGTGTCTTCCTACAGGCAAGACTTTGTTTCAGGTAAGGGCAGTCACTTTTCAGCTCAAACGAACTACATCGTTCACAAAGCTCACATGTTTCTCATCTTAACAGACAAGCATTGGATTTTAGAGGACCAGTGCTTTGTATCTGTTTCAGAAGCAGCATTGGACTATATAATGTCCGTATGTGTAGCAAACACCGTTCTTTTGTTCTCAGCACACTCACGTTTCCTGATGTCTTAGAGACTCTAGAACGCTAGAGCATGCTTCTTGTTCTAAAGCAGAGTGTGATCAATGGATGATTACACTGCTGTGTGTTTTACTTCAGAAATGGAGTTAAATCCCAGGCTCACAGTGTTCCTAAAAGCAAGACTTTAATTCAGGTAAGGGCAGTCACTTTTCTGCTGAAACGAACTACATCGTTCACGAAGCTCACACGTTTCTCATCCTAACTGACAAGCTTTGCATGTTAGAGGACCAGTGCTTTGTGTCAGTTTCAGAAAAAGAGTTGGACTACATATGGTCCATATGTGTAGGAAACACCGTTCTTTTGTTCTCAGCACAATCACGTTTCCTGCTGTCTTAGACACTTTAGGAAGCAAGAGCGTGCTTCTTGTTCTAAAGCAGAGTGTGATCAATGGATGAGACAATGCTGTGTGTTTCACTTCAGAAATGGAGTTAAATCCCATGCTCTGAGTCTCCCTACAAGCAAGACTTCGTTTCAGGTAAGGGCAGTTACTTTTCTGCTCAAAGGAACTACATTGTTCACGAAGCTCACACGTTTCTCATCTTAACTGACAAGCATTGCATGTTAGAGGACCAGTGCATTGTATCAGTTTCAGAAGAAGATTTGGACTACATATAGTCCGTATGTGTAGGAAACACCATTCTTTTGTTCTGGGCACACTCAGATTTCCTGCTGTATTAGAGAATCTAGAAAGCAAGAGCGTGCTTCTTGCTCTAAAGCAGAGTGTGATCCATGGATGAGAACTATGCTGTGTGTTTCCCTTCAGAAATGGAGTTAAATCCCAGGCTCTGTGTCTTCCTACAGGCAAGACTTCGTTTAAGGTAAGGGCAGTCACTTTTCAGCTCAAACGAACTACATCGTTCACGAAGCTCACACGTTTCTCATCTTAACAGACAAGCATTAGATTTTAGAGGACCAGTGCTTTGTATCAGTTTCAGAAGCAGAGTTGGACTATATAATGTCCGTATGTGTAGGAAACACCGTTCTTTTGTTCTCAGCACACTCACGTTTCCTGTTGTCTTAGAGAGTCTAGAAAGCAAGAGCGTGCTTCTTGTTCTAAAGCAGTGTGTGATCAATGGATGATTACACTGCTGTGTCTTTTACTTCAGAAATGGAGTTAAATCCCAGGCTCTGAGTCTTCCTACAAGCAAGACTTCAATTCAGGTAAGGGCAGTCACTTTTCTGCTCCAACGAACTACATCGTTCACGAAGCTCACACGTTTCTCATCTTAACTGACAAGCATTGGATGTTAGAGGAGCAGTGCTTTGTATCAGTTTCAAGGGCAGATTTGGACTGCATGTGGTCCATAAATGTAGGAAACACCATTCTTTGGTTCTGGGCACACTCAGATTTCCTGCTGTATTAGAGACTCTAGAAAGCAAGAGTGTGCTTCTCACTCTAAAGCAGAGTGTGATCCATGGATGAGAACTATGCTTTCTGTTTCCCTTCAGAAATCGACTTAAATCCCAGGCTCTGTGTCTTACTACAAGCAAGACTTCGTTTCAGGAAAGGGCAGTCACTTTTCAGTTCAAAGGAACTACATCATTCACAAAGCTCACACGTTTCTCATCTTAAATGACAAGCATTGGATGTTAGAGGACCAGTGCTTTGTATCAGTTTAAGAAGCAGAGTTGGACTAGATATGGTCCATATGTGTAGGAAACACCGTTCTTTTGTTCTCAGCACACTCACGTTTCCTGCTGTCTTAGAGACTCTAGAACGCTAGAGCGTGCTTCTTGTTCTAAAGCAGAGTGTGATCAATGGATGATTACACTGTTGTGTGTTTTACTTCAGAAATGGAGTTAATCCCAGGCTCTGAGTCTTCCTACAAGCAAGACTTCAATTCAGGTAAGGGCAGTCACTTTTCTGCTCAAAGGAACTACATTGTTCACGAAGCTCACACGTTTCTCATCTTAACTGACAAGCATTGCATGTTAGAGGACCAGTGCATTGTATCAGTTTCAGAAGAAGATTTGGACTACATATAGTCCGTATGTGTAGGAAACACCATTCTTTTGTTCTGGGCACACTCAGATTTCCTGCTGTATTAGAGAATCTAGAAAGCAAGAGCGTGCTTCTTGCTCTAAAGCAGAGTGTGATCCATGGATGAGAACTATGCTGTGTGTTTCCCTTCAGAAATGTAGTTAAATCCCAGGCTCTGTGTCTTCCTACAGGCAAGACTTCTTTTCAGGTAAGGGCAGTCACTTGTCAGCTCAAACGAACTACATCGTTCACGAAGCTCACACGTTTCTGATCTTAACAGACAAGCATTAGATTTTAGAGGACCAGTGTTTTGTATCAGTTTCAGAAGCAGAGTTGGACTATATAATGTCCGTATGTGTAGGAAACACTGTTCTTTTGTTCTCAGCACACTCACGTTTCCTGCTGTCTTAGAGAGTCTAGAAAGCAAGAGCGTGCTTCTTGGTCTAAAGCAGTGTGTGATCAATGGATGATTACACTGCTGTGTGTTTTACTTCAGAAATGGAGTTAAATCCCAGGCTCTGAGTCTTCCTACAAGCAAGACATCAATTCAGGTAAGGGCAGTCACTTTTCTGCTGAAACGAACTACATCGTTCACGAAGCTCACACGTTTCTCATCTTAACTGACAAGCTTTGGATGTTAGAGGACCAGTGCTTTGTGTCAGTTTCAGAAAAAGAGTTGGACTACATATGGTCCATATGTGTAGGAAACACCGTTCTTTTGTTCTCAGCACAATCACGTTTCCTGCTGTCTTAGACACTTTAGGAAGCAAGAGCGTGCTTCTTGTTCTAAAGCAGAGTGTGATCAATGGATGAGACAATGCTGTGTGTTTCACTTCAGAAATGGAGTTAAATCCCATGCTCTGAGTCTCCCTACAAGCAAGACTTCGTTTCAGGTAAGGGCAGTTACTTTTCTGCTCAAAGGAACTACATTGTTCACGAAGCTCACACGTTTCTCATCTTAACTGACAAGCATTGCATGTTAGAGGACCAGTGCATTGTATCAGTTTCAGAAGAAGATTTGGACTACATATAGTCCGTATGTGTAGGAAACACCATTCTTTTGTTCTGGGCACACTCAGATTTCCTGCTGTATTAGAGAATCTAGAAAGCAAGAGCGTGCTTCTTGCTCTAAAGCAGAGTGTGATCCATGGATGAGAACTATGCTGTGTGTTTCCCTTCAGAAATGGAGTTAAATCCCAGGCTCTGTGTCTTCCTACAGGCAAGACTTCGTTTAAGGTAAGGGCAGTCACTTTTCAGCTCAAACGAACTACATCGTTCACGAAGCTCACACGTTTCTCATCTTAACAGACAAGCATTAGATTTTAGAGGACCAGTGCTTTGTATCAGTTTCAGAAGCAGAGTTGGACTATATAATGTCCGTATGTGTAGGAAACACCGTTCTTTTGTTCTCAGCACACTCACGTTTCCTGTTGTCTTAGAGAGTCTAGAAAGCAAGAGCGTGCTTCTTGTTCTAAAGCAGTGTGTGATCAATGGATGATTACACTGCTGTGTCTTTTACTTCAGAAATGGAGTTAAATCCCAGGCTCTGAGTCTTCCTACAAGCAAGACTTCAATTCAGGTAAGGGCAGTCACTTTTCTGCTCCAACGAACTACATCGTTCACGAAGCTCACACGTTTCTCATCTTAACTGACAAGCATTGGATGTTAGAGGAGCAGTGCTTTGTATCAGTTTCAAGGGCAGATTTGGACTGCATGTGGTCCATAAATGTAGGAAACACCATTCTTTGGTTCTGGGCACACTCAGATTTCCTGCTGTATTAGAGACTCTAGAAAGCAAGAGTGTGCTTCTCACTCTAAAGCAGAGTGTGATCCATGGATGAGAACTATGCTTTCTGTTTCCCTTCAGAAATCGACTTAAATCCCAGGCTCTGTGTCTTACTACAAGCAAGACTTCGTTTCAGGAAAGGGCAGTCACTTTTCAGTTCAAAGGAACTACATCATTCACAAAGCTCACACGTTTCTCATCTTAAATGACAAGCATTGGATGTTAGAGGACCAGTGCTTTGTATCAGTTTAAGAAGCAGAGTTGGACTAGATATGGTCCATATGTGTAGGAAACACCGTTCTTTTGTTCTCAGCACACTCACGTTTCCTGCTGTCTTAGAGACTCTAGAACGCTAGAGCGTGCTTCTTGTTCTAAAGCAGAGTGTGATCAATGGATGATTACACTGTTGTGTGTTTTACTTCAGAAATGGAGTTAATCCCAGGCTCTGAGTCTTCCTACAAGCAAGACTTCAATTCAGGTAAGGGCAGTCACTTTTCTGCTCAAAGGAACTACATTGTTCACGAAGCTCACACGTTTCTCATCTTAACTGACAAGCATTGCATGTTAGAGGACCAGTGCATTGTATCAGTTTCAGAAGAAGATTTGGACTACATATAGTCCGTATGTGTAGGAAACACCATTCTTTTGTTCTGGGCACACTCAGATTTCCTGCTGTATTAGAGAATCTAGAAAGCAAGAGCGTGCTTCTTGCTCTAAAGCAGAGTGTGATCCATGGATGAGAACTATGCTGTGTGTTTCCCTTCAGAAATGTAGTTAAATCCCAGGCTCTGTGTCTTCCTACAGGCAAGACTTCTTTTCAGGTAAGGGCAGTCACTTGTCAGCTCAAACGAACTACATCGTTCACGAAGCTCACACGTTTCTGATCTTAACAGACAAGCATTAGATTTTAGAGGACCAGTGTTTTGTATCAGTTTCAGAAGCAGAGTTGGACTATATAATGTCCGTATGTGTAGGAAACACTGTTCTTTTGTTCTCAGCACACTCACGTTTCCTGCTGTCTTAGAGAGTCTAGAAAGCAAGAGCGTGCTTCTTGGTCTAAAGCAGTGTGTGATCAATGGATGATTACACTGCTGTGTGTTTTACTTCAGAAATGGAGTTAAATCCCAGGCTCTGAGTCTTCCTACAAGCAAGACATCAATTCAGGTAAGGGCAGTCACTTTTCTGCTGAAACGAACTACATCGTTCACGAAGCTCACACGTTTCTCATCTTAACTGACAAGCTTTGGATGTTAGAGGACCAGTGCTTTGTGTCAGTTTCAGAAAAAGAGTTGGACTACATATGGTCCATATGTGTAGGAAACACCGTTCTTTTGTTCTCAGCACAATCACGTTTCCTGCTGTCTTAGACACTTTAGGAAGCAAGAGCGTGCTTCTTGTTCTAAAGCAGAGTGTGATCAATGGATGAGACAATGCTGTGTGTTTCACTTCAGAAATGGAGTTAAATCCCATGCTCTGAGTCTCCCTACAAGCAAGACTTCGTTTCAGGTAAGGGCAGTTACTTTTCTGCTCAAAGGAACTACATTGTTCACGAAGCTCACACGTTTCTCATCTTAACTGACAAGCATTGCATGTTAGAGGACCAGTGCATTGTATCAGTTTCAGAAGAAGATTTGGACTACATATAGTCCGTATGTGTAGGAAACACCATTCTTTTGTTCTGGGCACACTCAGATTTCCTGCTGTATTAGAGAATCTAGAAAGCAAGAGCGTGCTTCTTGCTCTAAAGCAGAGTGTGATCCATGGATGAGAACTATGCTGTGTGTTTCCCTTCAGAAATGGAGTTAAATCCCAGGCTCTGTGTCTTCCTACAGGCAAGACTTCGTTTAAGGTAAGGGCAGTCACTTTTCAGCTCAAACGAACTACATCGTTCACGAAGCTCACACGTTTCTCATCTTAACAGACAAGCATTAGATTTTAGAGGACCAGTGCTTTGTATCAGTTTCAGAAGCAGAGTTGGACTATATAATGTCCGTATATGTAGGAAACACCGTTCTTTTGTTCTCAGCACACTCACGTTTCCTGTTGTCTTAGAGAGTCTAGAAAGCAAGAGCGTGCTTCTTGTTCTAAAGCAGTGTGTGATCAATGGATGATTACACTGCTGTGTCTTTTACTTCAGAAATGGAGTTAAATCCCAGGCTCTGAGTCTTCCTACAAGCAAGACTTCAATTCAGGTAAGGGCAGTCACTTTTCTGCTCCAACGAACTACATCGTTCACGAAGCTCACACGTTTCTCATCTTAACTGACAAGCATTGGATGTTAGAGGAGCAGTGCTTTGTATCAGTTTCAGAAGCAGATTTGGACTGCATGTGGTCCATAAATGTAGGAAACACCATTCTTTTGTTCTGGGCACACTCAGATTTCCTGCTGTATTAGAGACTCTAGAAAGCAAGAGTGTGCTTCTCACTCTAAAGCAGAGTGTGATCCATGGATGAGAACTATGCTTTCTGTTTCCCTTCAGAAATCGACTTAAATCCCAGGCTCTGTGTCTTACTACAAGCAAGACTTCGTTTCAGGTAAGGGCAGTCACTTTTCAGTTCAAAGGAACTACATCATTCACAAAGCTCACACGTTTCTCATCTTAAATGACAAGCATTGGATGTTAGAGGACCAGTGCTTTGTATCAGTTTAAGAAGCAGAGTTGGACTAGATATGGTCCATATGTGTAGGAAACACCGTTCTTTTGTTCTCAGCACACTCACGTTTCCTGCTGTCTTAGAGACTCTAGAACGCTAGAGCGTGCTTCTTGTTCTAAAGCAGAGTGTGATCAATGGATGATTACACTGTTGTGTGTTTTACTTCAGAAATGGAGTTAATCCCAGGCTCTGAGTCTTCCTACAAGCAAGACTTCAATTCAGGTAAGGGCAGTCACTTTTCTGCTCAAAGGAACTACATTGTTCACGAAGCTCACACGTTTCTCATCTTAACTGACAAGCATTGGATGTTAGAGGACCAGTGCATTGTATCAGTTTCAGAAGAAGATTTGTACTACATATAGTCTGTATGTGTAGGAAACACCGTTCTTTTGTTCTGGGCACACTCAGATTTCCTGCTGTATTAGAGAATCTAGAAAGCAAGAGCGGGCTTCTTGCTCTAAAGCAGAGTGTGATCCATGAATGAGAACTATGCTGTATGTTTCCCTTCAGAAATGGAGTTAAATCCCAGACTCTGTGTCTTCCTACAGGCAAGACTTTGTTTCAGGTAAGGGCAGTCACTTTTCAGCTCAAACGAACTACATCGTTCACAAAGCTCACATGTTTCTCATCTTAACAGACAAGCATTGGATTTTAGAGGACCAGTGCTTTGTATCTGTTTCAGAAGCAGCATTGGACTATATAATGTCCGTATGTGTAGCAAACACCGTTCTTTTGTTCTCAGCACACTCACGTTTCCTGATGTCTTAGAGACTCTAGAACGCTAGAGCATGCTTCTTGTTCTAAAGCAGAGTGTGATCAATGGATGATTACACTGCTGTGTGTTTTACTTCAGAAATGGAGTTAAATCCCAGGCTCACAGTGTTCCTAAAAGCAAGACTTTAATTCAGGTAAGGGCAGTCACTTTTCTGCTGAAACGAACTACATCGTTCACGAAGCTCACACGTTTCTCATCTTAACCGACAAGCTTTGGATGTTAGAGGACCAGTGCTTTGTGTCAGTTTCAGAAAAAGAGTTGGACTACATATGGTCCATATGTGTAGGAAACACCGTTCTTTTGTTCTCAGCACAATCACGTTTCCTGCTGTCTTAGACACTTTAGGAAGCAAGAGCGTGCTTCTTGTTCTAAAGCAGAGTGTGATCAATGGATGAGACAATGCTGTGTGTTTCACTTCAGAAATGGAGTTAAATCCCATGCTCTGAGTCTCCCTACAAGCAAGACTTCGTTTCAGGTAAGGGCAGTTACTTTTCTGCTCAAAGGAACTACATTGTTCACGAAGCTCACACGTTTCTCATCTTAACTGACAAGCATTGCATGTTAGAGGACCAGTGCATTGTATCAGTTTCAGAAGAAGATTTGGACTACATATAGTCCGTATGTGTAGGAAACACCATTCTTTTGTTCTGGGCACACTCAGATTTCCTGCTGTATTAGAGAATCTAGAAAGCAAGAGCGTGCTTCTTGCTCTAAAGCAGAGTGTGATCCATGGATGAGAACTATGCTGTGTGTTTCCCTTCAGAAATGGAGTTAAATCCCAGGCTCTGTGTCTTCCTACAGGCAAGACTTCTTTTCAGGTAAGGGCAGTCACTTGTCAGCTCAAACGAACTACATCGTTCACGAAGCTCACACGTTTCTCATCTTAACAGACAAGCATTAGATTTTAGAGGACCAGTGTTTTGTATCAGTTTCAGAAGCAGTGTTGGACTATATAATGTCCGTATGTGTAGGAAACACTGTTCTTTTGTTCTCAGCACACTCACGTTTCCTGCTGTCTTAGAGAGTCTAGAAAGCAAGAGCGTGCTTCTTGGTCTAAAGCAGTGTGTGATCAATGGATGATTACACTGCTGTGTGTTTTACTTCAGAAATGGAGTTAAATCCCAGGCTCTGAGTCTTCCTACAAGCAAGATATCAATTCAGGTAAGGGCAGTCACTTTTCTGCTGAAACGAACTACATCGTTCACGAAGCTCACACGTTTCTCATCTTAACTGACAAGCTTTGGATGTTAGAGGACCAGTGCTTTGTGTCAGTTTCAGAAAAAGAGTTGGACTACATATGGTCCATATGTGTAGGAAACACCGTTCTTTTGTTCTCAGCACAATCACGTTTCCTGCTGTCTTAGACACTTTAGGAAGCAAGAGCGTGCTTCTTGTTCTAAAGCAGAGTGTGATCAATGGATGAGACAATGCTGTGTGTTTCACTTCAGAAATGGAGTTAAATCCCATGCTCTGAGTCTCCCTACAAGCAAGACTTCGTTTCAGGTAAGGGCAGTTACTTTTCTGCTCCAACGAACTACATCGTTCACGAAGCTCACACGTTTCTCATCTTAACTGACAAGCATTGGATGTTAGAGGAGCAGTGCTTTGTATCAGTTTCAGAAGCAGATTTGGACTGCATGTGGTCCATAAATGTAGGAAACACCATTCTTTTGTTCTGGGCACACTCAGATTTCCTGCTGTATTAGAGACTCTAGAAAGCAAGAGTGTGCTTCTCACTCTAAAGCAGAGTGTGATCCATGGATGAGAACTATGCTTTCTGTTTCCCTTCAGAAATCGACTTAAATCCCAGGCTCTGTGTCTTACTACAAGCAAGACTTCGTTTCAGGTAAGGGCAGTCACTTTTCAGTTCAAAGGAACTACATCATTCACAAAGCTCACACGTTTCTCATCTTAAATGACAAGCATTGGATGTTAGAGGACCAGTGCTTTGTATCAGTTTAAGAAGCAGAGTTGGACTAGATATGGTCCATATGTGTAGGAAACACCGTTCTTTTGTTCTCAGCACACTCACGTTTCCTGCTGTCTTAGAGACTCTAGAACGCTAGAGCGTGCTTCTTGTTCTAAAGCAGAGTGTGATCAATGGATGATTACACTGTTGTGTGTTTTACTTCAGAAATGGAGTTAATCCCAGGCTCTGAGTCTTCCTACAAGCAAGACTTCAATTCAGGTAAGGGCAGTCACTTTTCTGCTCAAAGGAACTACATTGTTCACGAAGCTCACACGTTTCTCATCTTAACTGACAAGCATTGGATGTTAGAGGACCAGTGCATTGTATCAGTTTCAGAAGAAGATTTGTACTACATATAGTCTGTATGTGTAGGAAACACCGTTCTTTTGTTCTGGGCACACTCAGATTTCCTGCTGTATTAGAGAATCTAGAAAGCAAGAGCGGGCTTCTTGCTCTAAAGCAGAGTGTGATCCATGAATGAGAACTATGCTGTATGTTTCCCTTCAGAAATGGAGTTAAATCCCAGACTCTGTGTCTTCCTACAGGCAAGACTTTGTTTCAGGTAAGGGCAGTCACTTTTCAGCTCAAACGAACTACATCGTTCACAAAGCTCACATGTTTCTCATCTTAACAGACAAGCATTGGATTTTAGAGGACCAGTGCTTTGTATCTGTTTCAGAAGCAGCATTGGACTATATAATGTCCGTATGTGTAGCAAACACCGTTCTTTTGTTCTCAGCACACTCACGTTTCCTGATGTCTTAGAGACTCTAGAACGCTAGAGCATGCTTCTTGTTCTAAAGCAGTGTGTGATCAATGGATGATTACACTGCTGTGTGTTTTACTTCAGAAATGGAGTTAAATCCCAGGCTCACAGTGTTCCTAAAAGCAAGACTTTAATTCAGGTAAGGGCAGTCACTTTTCTGCTGAAACGAACTACATCGTTCACGAAGCTCACACGTTTCTCATCTTAACCGACAAGCTTTGGATGTTAGAGGACCAGTGCTTTGTGTCAGTTTCAGAAAAAGAGTTGGACTACATATGGTCCATATGTGTAGGAAACACCGTTCTTTTGTTCTCAGCACAATCACGTTTCCTGCTGTCTTAGACACTTTAGGAAGCAAGAGCGTGCTTCTTGTTCTAAAGCAGAGTGTGATCAATGGATGAGACAATGCTGTGTGTTTCACTTCAGAAATGGAGTTAAATCCCATGCTCTGAGTCTCCCTACAAGCAAGACTTCGTTTCAGGTAAGGGCAGTTACTTTTCTGCTCAAAGGAACTACATTGTTCACGAAGCTCACACGTTTCTCATCTTAACTGACAAGCATTGCATGTTAGAGGACCAGTGCATTGTATCAGTTTCAGAAGAAGATTTGGACTACATATAGTCCGTATGTGTAGGAAACACCATTCTTTTGTTCTGGGCACACTCAGATTTCCTGCTGTATTAGAGAATCTAGAAAGCAAGAGCGTGCTTCTTGCTCTAAAGCAGAGTGTGATCCATGGATGAGAACTATGCTGTGTATTTCCC
Organism: Onychomys leucogaster; assembly: GCA_949786385.1. Lineage (NCBI taxonomy): Eukaryota > Metazoa > Chordata > Mammalia > Rodentia > Cricetidae > Onychomys > Onychomys leucogaster. The sequence goes on from CATKUP010000713.1 coordinate 53,246, forward strand.
TTCAGAAATGGAGTTAAATCCCAGGCTCTGTGTCTTCCTACAGGCAAGACTTCGTTTCAGGTAAGGGCAGTCACTTTTCAGCTCAAACGAACTACATCGTTCACGAAGCTCACACGTTTCTCATCTTAACAGACAAGCATTAGATTTTAGAGGACCAGTGCTTTGTATCAGTTTCAGAAGCAGAGTTGGACTATATAATGTCCGTATATGTAGGAAACACCGTTCTTTTGTTCTCAGCACACTCACGTTTCCTGTTGTCTTAGAGAGTCTAGAAAGCAAGAGCGTGCTTCTTGTTCTAAAGCAGTGTGTGATCAATGGATGATTACACTGCTGTGTCTTTTACTTCAGAAATGGAGTTAAATCCCAGGCTCTGAGTCTTCCTACAAGCAAGACTTCAATTCAGGTAAGGGCAGTCACTTTTCTGCTCCAACGAACTACATCGTTCACGAAGCTCACACGTTTCTCATCTTAACTGACAAGCATTGGATGTTAGAGGAGCAGTGCTTTGTATCAGTTTCAGAAGCAGATTTGGACTGCATGTGGTCCATAAATGTAGGAAACACCATTCTTTTGTTCTGGGCACACTCAGATTTCCTGCTGTATTAGAGACTCTAGAAAGCAAGAGTGTGCTTCTCACTCTAAAGCAGAGTGTGATCCATGGATGAGAACTATGCTTTCTGTTTCCCTTCAGAAATCGACTTAAATCCCAGGCTCTGTGTCTTACTACAAGCAAGACTTCGTTTCAGGTAAGGGCAGTCACTTTTCAGTTCAAAGGAACTACATCATTCACAAAGCTCACACGTTTCTCATCTTAAATGACAAGCATTGGATGTTAGAGGACCAGTGCTTTGTATCAGTTTAAGAAGCAGAGTTGGACTAGATATGGTCCATATGTGTAGGAAACACCGTTCTTTTGTTCTCAGCACACTCACGTTTCCTGCTGTCTTAGAGACTCTAGAACGCTAGAGCGTGCTTCTTGTTCTAAAGCAGAGTGTGATCAATGGATGATTACACTGTTGTGTGTTTTACTTCAGAAATGGAGTTAATCCCAGGCTCTGAGTCTTCCTACAAGCAAGACTTCAATTCAGGTAAGGGCAGTCACTTTTCTGCTCAAAGGAACTACATTGTTCACGAAGCTCACACGTTTCTCATCTTAACTGACAAGCATTGGATGTTAGAGGACCAGTGCATTGTATCAGTTTCAGAAGAAGATTTGTACTACATATAGTCTGTATGTGTAGGAAACACCGTTCTTTTGTTCTGGGCACACTCAGATTTCCTGCTGTATTAGAGAATCTAGAAAGCAAGAGCGGGCTTCTTGCTCTAAAGCAGAGTGTGATCCATGAATGAGAACTATGCTGTATGTTTCCCTTCAGAAATGGAGTTAAATCCCAGACTCTGTGTCTTCCTACAGGCAAGACTTTGTTTCAGGTAAGGGCAGTCACTTTTCAGCTCAAACGAACTACATCGTTCACAAAGCTCACATGTTTCTCATCTTAACAGACAAGCATTGGATTTTAGAGGACCAGTGCTTTGTATCTGTTTCAGAAGCAGCATTGGACTATATAATGTCCGTATGTGTAGCAAACACCGTTCTTTTGTTCTCAGCACACTCACGTTTCCTGATGTCTTAGAGACTCTAGAACGCTAGAGCATGCTTCTTGTTCTAAAGCAGAGTGTGATCAATGGATGATTACACTGCTGTGTGTTTTACTTCAGAAATGGAGTTAAATCCCAGGCTCACAGTGTTCCTAAAAGCAAGACTTTAATTCAGGTAAGGGCAGTCACTTTTCTGCTGAAACGAACTACATCGTTCACGAAGCTCACACGTTTCTCATCTTAACCGACAAGCTTTGGATGTTAGAGGACCAGTGCTTTGTGTCAGTTTCAGAAAAAGAGTTGGACTACATATGGTCCATATGTGTAGGAAACACCGTTCTTTTGTTCTCAGCACAATCACGTTTCCTGCTGTCTTAGACACTTTAGGAAGCAAGAGCGTGCTTCTTGTTCTAAAGCAGAGTGTGATCAATGGATGAGACAATGCTGTGTGTTTCACTTCAGAAATGGAGTTAAATCCCATGCTCTGAGTCTCCCTACAAGCAAGACTTCGTTTCAGGTAAGGGCAGTTACTTTTCTGCTCAAAGGAACTACATTGTTCACGAAGCTCACACGTTTCTCATCTTAACTGACAAGCATTGCATGTTAGAGGACCAGTGCATTGTATCAGTTTCAGAAGAAGATTTGGACTACATATAGTCCGTATGTGTAGGAAACACCATTCTTTTGTTCTGGGCACACTCAGATTTCCTGCTGTATTAGAGAATCTAGAAAGCAAGAGCGTGCTTCTTGCTCTAAAGCAGAGTGTGATCCATGGATGAGAACTATGCTGTGTGTTTCCCTTCAGAAATGGAGTTAAATCCCAGGCTCTGTGTCTTCCTACAGGCAAGACTTCTTTTCAGGTAAGGGCAGTCACTTGTCAGCTCAAACGAACTACATCGTTCACGAAGCTCACACGTTTCTCATCTTAACAGACAAGCATTAGATTTTAGAGGACCAGTGTTTTGTATCAGTTTCAGAAGCAGAGTTGGACTATATAATGTCCGTATGTGTAGGAAACACTGTTCTTTTGTTCTCAGCACACTCACGTTTCCTGCTGTCTTAGAGAGTCTAGAAAGCAAGAGCGTGCTTCTTGGTCTAAAGCAGTGTGTGATCAATGGATGATTACACTGCTGTGTGTTTTACTTCAGAAATGGAGTTAAATCCCAGGCTCTGAGTCTTCCTACAAGCAAGACATCAATTCAGGTAAGGGCAGTCACTTTTCTGCTGAAACGAACTACATCGTTCACGAAGCTCACACGTTTCTCATCTTAACTGACAAGCTTTGGATGTTAGAGGACCAGTGCTTTGTGTCAGTTTCAGAAAAAGAGTTGGACTACATATGGTCCATATGTGTAGGAAACACCGTTCTTTTGTTCTCAGCACAATCACGTTTCCTGCTGTCTTAGACACTTTAGGAAGCAAGAGCGTGCTTCTTGTTCTAAAGCAGAGTGTGATCAATGGATGAGACAATGCTGTGTGTTTCACTTCAGAAATGGAGTTAAATCCCATGCTCTGAGTCTCCCTACAAGCAAGACTTCGTTTCAGGTAAGGGCAGTTACTTTTCTGCTCAAAGGAACTACATTGTTCACGAAGCTCACACGTTTCTCATCTTAACTGAAAAGCATTGCATGTTAGAGGACCAGTGCATTGTATCAGTTTCAGAAGAAGATTTGGACTACATATAGTCCGTATGTGTAGGAAACACCATTCTTTTGTTCTGGGCACACTCAGATTTCCTGCTGTATTAGAGAATCTAGAAAGCAAGAGCGTGCTTCTTGCTCTAAAGCAGAGTGTGATCCATGGATGAGAACTATGCTGTGTGTTTCCCTTCAGAAATGGAGTTAAATCCCAGGCTCTGTGTCTTCCTACAGGCAAGACTTCGTTTAAGGTAAGGGCAGTCACTTTTCAGCTCAAACGAACTACATCGTTCACGAAGCTCACACGTTTCTCATCTTAACAGACAAGCATTAGATTTTAGAGGACCAGTGCTTTGTATCAGTTTCAGAAGCAGAGTTGGACTATATAATGTCCGTATATGTAGGAAACACCGTTCTTTTGTTCTCAGCACACTCACGTTTCCTGTTGTCTTAGAGAGTCTAGAAAGCAAGAGCGTGCTTCTTGTTCTAAAGCAGTGTGTGATCAATGGATGATTACACTGCTGTGTCTTTTACTTCAGAAATGGAGTTAAATCCCAGGCTCTGAGTCTTCCTACAAGCAAGACTTCAATTCAGGTAAGGGCAGTCACTTTTCTGCTCCAACGAACTACATCGTTCACGAAGCTCACACGTTTCTCATCTTAACTGACAAGCATTGGATGTTAGAGGAGCAGTGCTTTGTATCAGTTTCAGAAGCAGATTTGGACTGCATGTGGTCCATAAATGTAGGAAACACCATTCTTTTGTTCTGGGCACACTCAGATTTCCTGCTGTATTAGAGACTCTAGAAAGCAAGAGTGTGCTTCTCACTCTAAAGCAGAGTGTGATCCATGGATGAGAACTATGCTTTCTGTTTCCCTTCAGAAATCGACTTAAATCCCAGGCTCTGTGTCTTACTACAAGCAAGACTTCGTTTCAGGTAAGGGCAGTCACTTTTCAGTTCAAAGGAACTACATCATTCACAAAGCTCACACGTTTCTCATCTTAAATGACAAGCATTGGATGTTAGAGGACCAGTGCTTTGTATCAGTTTAAGAAGCAGAGTTGGACTAGATATGGTCCATATGTGTAGGAAACACCGTTCTTTTGTTCTCAGCACACTCACGTTTCCTGCTGTCTTAGAGACTCTAGAACGCTAGAGCGTGCTTCTTGTTCTAAAGCAGAGTGTGATCAATGGATGATTACACTGTTGTGTGTTTTACTTCAGAAATGGAGTTAATCCCAGGCTCTGAGTCTTCCTACAAGCAAGACTTCAATTCAGGTAAGGGCAGTCACTTTTCTGCTCAAAGGAACTACATTGTTCACGAAGCTCACACGTTTCTCATCTTAACTGACAAGCATTGGATGTTAGAGGACCAGTGCATTGTATCAGTTTCAGAAGAAGATTTGTACTACATATAGTCTGTATGTGTAGGAAACACCGTTCTTTTGTTCTGGGCACACTCAGATTTCCTGCTGTATTAGAGAATCTAGAAAGCAAGAGCGGGCTTCTTGCTCTAAAGCAGAGTGTGATCCATGAATGAGAACTATGCTGTATGTTTCCCTTCAGAAATGGAGTTAAATCCCAGACTCTGTGTCTTCCTACAGGCAAGACTTTGTTTCAGGTAAGGGCAGTCACTTTTCAGCTCAAACGAACTACATCGTTCACAAAGCTCACATGTTTCTCATCTTAACAGACAAGCATTGGATTTTAGAGGACCAGTGCTTTGTATCTGTTTCAGAAGCAGCATTGGACTATATAATGTCCGTATGTGTAGCAAACACCGTTCTTTTGTTCTCAGCACACTCACGTTTCCTGATGTCTTAGAGACTCTAGAACGCTAGAGCATGCTTCTTGTTCTAAAGCAGAGTGTGATCAATGGATGATTACACTGCTGTGTGTTTTACTTCAGAAATGGAGTTAAATCCCAGGCTCACAGTGTTCCTAAAAGCAAGACTTTAATTCAGGTAAGGGCAGTCACTTTTCTGCTGAAACGAACTACATCGTTCACGAAGCTCACACGTTTCTCATCTTAACCGACAAGCTTTGGATGTTAGAGGACCAGTGCTTTGTGTCAGTTTCAGAAAAAGAGTTGGACTACATATGGTCCATATGTGTAGGAAACACCGTTCTTTTGTTCTCAGCACAATCACGTTTCCTGCTGTCTTAGACACTTTAGGAAGCAAGAGCGTGCTTCTTGTTCTAAAGCAGAGTGTGATCAATGGATGAGACAATGCTGTGTGTTTCACTTCAGAAATGGAGTTAAATCCCATGCTCTGAGTCTCCCTACAAGCAAGACTTCGTTTCAGGTAAGGGCAGTTACTTTTCTGCTCAAAGGAACTACATTGTTCACGAAGCTCACACGTTTCTCATCTTAACTGACAAGCATTGCATGTTAGAGGACCAGTGCATTGTATCAGTTTCAGAAGAAGATTTGGACTACATATAGTCCGTATGTGTAGGAAACACCATTCTTTTGTTCTGGGCACACTCAGATTTCCTGCTGTATTAGAGAATCTAGAAAGCAAGAGCGTGCTTCTTGCTCTAAAGCAGAGTGTGATCCATGGATGAGAACTATGCTGTGTGTTTCCCTTCAGAAATGGAGTTAAATCCCAGGCTCTGTGTCTTCCTACAGGCAAGACTTCTTTTCAGGTAAGGGCAGTCACTTGTCAGCTCAAACGAACTACATCGTTCACGAAGCTCACACGTTTCTCATCTTAACAGACAAGCATTAGATTTTAGAGGACCAGTGTTTTGTATCAGTTTCAGAAGCAGAGTTGGACTATATAATGTCCGTATGTGTAGGAAACACTGTTCTTTTGTTCTCAGCACACTCACGTTTCCTGCTGTCTTAGAGAGTCTAGAAAGCAAGAGCGTGCTTCTTGGTCTAAAGCAGTGTGTGATCAATGGATGATTACACTGCTGTGTGTTTTACTTCAGAAATGGAGTTAAATCCCAGGCTCTGAGTCTTCCTACAAGCAAGACATCAATTCAGGTAAGGGCAGTCACTTTTCTGCTGAAACGAACTACATCGTTCACGAAGCTCACACGTTTCTCATCTTAACTGACAAGCTTTGGATGTTAGAGGACCAGTGCTTTGTGTCAGTTTCAGAAAAAGAGTTGGACTACATATGGTCCATATGTGTAGGAAACACCGTTCTTTTGTTCTCAGCACAATCACGTTTCCTGCTGTCTTAGACACTTTAGGAAGCAAGAGCGTGCTTCTTGTTCTAAAGCAGAGTGTGATCAATGGATGAGACAATGCTGTGTGTTTCACTTCAGAAATGGAGTTAAATCCCATGCTCTGAGTCTCCCTACAAGCAAGACTTCGTTTCAGGTAAGGGCAGTTACTTTTCTGCTCAAAGGAACTACATTGTTCACGAAGCTCACACGTTTCTCATCTTAACTGAAAAGCATTGCATGTTAGAGGACCAGTGCATTGTATCAGTTTCAGAAGAAGATTTGGACTACATATAGTCCGTATGTGTAGGAAACACCATTCTTTTGTTCTGGGCACACTCAGATTTCCTGCTGTATTAGAGAATCTAGAAAGCAAGAGCGTGCTTCTTGCTCTAAAGCAGAGTGTGATCCATGGATGAGAACTATGCTGTGTGTTTCCCTTCAGAAATGGAGTTAAATCCCAGGCTCTGTGTCTTCCTACAGGCAAGACTTCGTTTAAGGTAAGGGCAGTCACTTTTCAGCTCAAACGAACTACATCGTTCACGAAGCTCACACGTTTCTCATCTTAACAGACAAGCATTAGATTTTAGAGGACCAGTGCTTTGTATCAGTTTCAGAAGCAGAGTTGGACTATATAATGTCCGTATATGTAGGAAACACCGTTCTTTTGTTCTCAGCACACTCACGTTTCCTGTTGTCTTAGAGAGTCTAGAAAGCAAGAGCGTGCTTCTTGTTCTAAAGCAGTGTGTGATCAATGGATGATTACACTGCTGTGTCTTTTACTTCAGAAATGGAGTTAAATCCCAGGCTCTGAGTCTTCCTACAAGCAAGACTTCAATTCAGGTAAGGGCAGTCACTTTTCTGCTCCAACGAACTACATCGTTCACGAAGCTCACACGTTTCTCATCTTAACTGACAAGCATTGGATGTTAGAGGAGCAGTGCTTTGTATCAGTTTCAGAAGCAGATTTGGACTGCATGTGGTCCATAAATGTAGGAAACACCATTCTTTTGTTCTGGGCACACTCAGATTTCCTGCTGTATTAGAGACTCTAGAAAGCAAGAGTGTGCTTCTCACTCTAAAGCAGAGTGTGATCCATGGATGAGAACTATGCTTTCTGTTTCCCTTCAGAAATCGACTTAAATCCCAGGCTCTGTGTCTTACTACAAGCAAGACTTCGTTTCAGGTAAGGGCAGTCACTTTTCAGTTCAAAGGAACTACATCATTCACAAAGCTCACACGTTTCTCATCTTAAATGACAAGCATTGGATGTTAGAGGACCAGTGCTTTGTATCAGTTTAAGAAGCAGAGTTGGACTAGATATGGTCCATATGTGTAGGAAACACCGTTCTTTTGTTCTCAGCACACTCACGTTTCCTGCTGTCTTAGAGACTCTAGAACGCTAGAGCGTGCTTCTTGTTCTAAAGCAGAGTGTGATCAATGGATGATTACACTGTTGTGTGTTTTACTTCAGAAATGGAGTTAATCCCAGGCTCTGAGTCTTCCTACAAGCAAGACTTCAATTCAGGTAAGGGCAGTCACTTTTCTGCTCAAAGGAACTACATTGTTCACGAAGCTCACACGTTTCTCATCTTAACTGACAAGCATTGGATGTTAGAGGACCAGTGCATTGTATCAGTTTCAGAAGAAGATTTGTACTACATATAGTCTGTATGTGTAGGAAACACCGTTCTTTTGTTCTGGGCACACTCAGATTTCCTGCTGTATTAGAGAATCTAGAAAGCAAGAGCGGGCTTCTTGCTCTAAAGCAGAGTGTGATCCATGAATGAGAACTATGCTGTATGTTTCCCTTCAGAAATGGAGTTAAATCCCAGACTCTGTGTCTTCCTACAGGCAAGACTTTGTTTCAGGTAAGGGCAGTCACTTTTCAGCTCAAACGAACTACATCGTTCACAAAGCTCACATGTTTCTCATCTTAACAGACAAGCATTGGATTTTAGAGGACAGTGCTTTGTATCTGTTTCAGAAGCAGCATTGGACTATATAATGTCCGTATGTGTAGCAAACACCGTTCTTTTGTTCTCAGCACACTCACGTTTCCTGATGTCTTAGAGACTCTAGAACGCTAGAGCATGCTTCTTGTTCTAAAGCAGTGTGTGATCAATGGATGATTACACTGCTGTGTGTTTTACTTCAGAAATGGAGTTAAATCCCAGGCTCACAGTGTTCCTAAAAGCAAGACTTTAATTCAGGTAAGGGCAGTCACTTTTCTGCTGAAACGAACTACATCGTTCACGAAGCTCACACGTTTCTCATCTTAACCGACAAGCTTTGGATGTTAGAGGACCAGTGCTTTGTGTCAGTTTCAGAAAAAGAGTTGGACTACATATGGTCCATATGTGTAGGAAACACCGTTCTTTTGTTCTCAGCACAATCACGTTTCCTGCTGTCTTAGACACTTTAGGAAGCAAGAGCGTGCTTCTTGTTCTAAAGCAGAGTGTGATCAATGGATGAGACAATGCTGTGTGTTTCACTTCAGAAATGGAGTTAAATCCCATGCTCTGAGTCTCCCTACAAGCAAGACTTCGTTTCAGGTAAGGGCAGTTACTTTTCTGCTCAAAGGAACTACATTGTTCACGAAGCTCACACGTTTCTCATCTTAACTGACAAGCATTGCATGTTAGAGGACCAGTGCATTGTATCAGTTTCAGAAGAAGATTTGGACTACATATAGTCCGTATGTGTAGGAAACACCATTCTTTTGTTCTGGGCACACTCAGATTTCCTGCTGTATTAGAGAATCTAGAAAGCAAGAGCGTGCTTCTTGCTCTAAAGCAGAGTGTGATCCATGGATGAGAACTATGCTGTGTGTTTCCCTTCAGAAATGGAGTTAAATCCCAGGCTCTGTGTCTTCCTACAGGCAAGACTTCTTTTCAGGTAAGGGCAGTCACTTGTCAGCTCAAACGAACTACATCGTTCACGAAGCTCACACGTTTCTCATCTTAACAGACAAGCATTAGATTTTAGAGGACCAGTGTTTTGTATCAGTTTCAGAAGCAGAGTTGGACTATATAATGTCCGTATGTGTAGGAAACACTGTTCTTTTGTTCTCAGCACACTCACGTTTCCTGCTGTCTTAGAGAGTCTAGAAAGCAAGAGCGTGCTTCTTGGTCTAAAGCAGTGTGTGATCAATGGATGATTACACTGCTGTGTGTTTTACTTCAGAAATGGAGTTAAATCCCAGGCTCTGAGTCTTCCTACAAGCAAGACATCAATTCAGGTAAGGGCAGTCACTTTTCTGCTGAAACGAACTACATCGTTCACGAAGCTCACACGTTTCTCATCTTAACTGACAAGCTTTGGATGTTAGAGGACCAGTGCTTTGTGTCAGTTTCAGAAAAAGAGTTGGACTACATATGGTCCATATGTGTAGGAAACACCGTTCTTTTGTTCTCAGCACAATCACGTTTCCTGCTGTCTTAGACACTTTAGGAAGCAAGAGCGTGCTTCTTGTTCTAAAGCAGAGTGTGATCAATGGATGAGACAATGCTGTGTGTTTCACTTCAGAAATGGAGTTAAATCCCATGCTCTGAGTCTCCCTACAAGCAAGACTTCGTTTCAGGTAAGGGCAGTTACTTTTCTGCTCAAAGGAACTACATTGTTCACGAAGCTCACACGTTTCTCATCTTAACTGACAAGCATTGCATGTTAGAGGACCAGTGCATTGTATCAGTTTCAGAAGAAGATTTGGACTACATATAGTCCGTATGTGTAGGAAACACCATTCTTTTGTTCTGGGCACACTCAGATTTCCTGCTGTATTAGAGAATCTAGAAAGCAAGAGCGTGCTTCTTGCTCTAAAGCAGAGTGTGATCCATGGATGAGAACTATGCTGTGTGTTTCCCTTCAGAAATGGAGTTAAATCCCAGGCTCTGTGTCTTCCTACAGGCAAGACTTCGTTTAAGGTAAGGGCAGTCACTTTTCAGCTCAAACGAACTACATCGTTCACGAAGCTCACACGTTTCTCATCTTAACAGACAAGCATTAGATTTTAGAGGACCAGTGCTTTGTATCAGTTTCAGAAGCAGAGTTGGACTATATAATGTCCGTATATGTAGGAAACACCGTTCTTTTGTTCTCAGCACACTCACGTTTCCTGTTGTCTTAGAGAGTCTAGAAAGCAAGAGCGTGCTTCTTGTTCTAAAGCAGTGTGTGATCAATGGATGATTACACTGCTGTGTCTTTTACTTCAGAAATGGAGTTAAATCCCAGGCTCTGAGTCTTCCTACAAGCAAGACTTCAATTCAGGTAAGGGCAGTCACTTTTCTGCTCCAACGAACTACATCGTTCACGAAGCTCACACGTTTCTCATCTTAACTGACAAGCATTGGATGTTAGAGGAGCAGTGCTTTGTATCAGTTTCAGAAGCAGATTTGGACTGCATGTGGTCCATAAATGTAGGAAACACCATTCTTTTGTTCTGGGCACACTCAGATTTCCTGCTGTATTAGAGACTCTAGAAAGCAAGAGTGTGCTTCTCACTCTAAAGCAGAGTGTGATCCATGGATGAGAACTATGCTTTCTGTTTCCCTTCAGAAATCGACTTAAATCCCAGGCTCTGTGTCTTACTACAAGCAAGACTTTGTTTCAGGTAAGGGCAGTCACTTTTCAGTTCAAAGGAACTACATCATTCACAAAGCTCACACGTTTCTCATCTTAAATGACAAGCATTGGATGTTAGAGGACCAGTGCTTTGTATCAGTTTAAGAAGCAGAGTTGGACTAGATATGGTCCATATGTGTAGGAAACACCGTTCTTTTGTTCTCAGCACACTCACGTTTCCTGCTGTCTTAGAGACTCTAGAACGCTAGAGCGTGCTTCTTGTTCTAAAGCAGAGTGTGATCAATGGATGATTACACTGTTGTGTGTTTTACTTCAGAAATGGAGTTAATCCCAGGCTCTGAGTCTTCCTACAAGCAAGACTTCAATTCAGGTAAGGGCAGTCACTTTTCTGCTCAAAGGAACTACATTGTTCACGAAGCTCACACGTTTCTCATCTTAACTGACAAGCATTGGATGTTAGAGGACCAGTGCATTGTATCAGTTTCAGAAGAAGATTTGTACTACATATAGTCTGTATGTGTAGGAAACACCGTTCTTTTGTTCTGGGCACACTCAGATTTCCTGCTGTATTAGAGAATCTAGAAAGCAAGAGCGGGCTTCTTGCTCTAAAGCAGAGTGTGATCCATGAATGAGAACTATGCTGTATGTTTCCCTTCAGAAATGGAGTTAAATCCCAGACTCTGTGTCTTCCTACAGGCAAGACTATGTTTCAGGTAAGGGCAGTCACTTTTCAGCTCAAACGAACTACATCGTTCACAAAGCTCACATGTTTCTCATCTTAACAGACAAGCATTGGATTTTAGAGGACCAGTGCTTTGTATCTGTTTCAGAAGCAGCATTGGACTATATAATGTCCGTATGTGTAGCAAACACCGTTCTTTTGTTCTCAGCACACTCACGTTTCCTGATGTCTTAGAGACTCTAGAATGCTAGAGCATGCTTCTTGTTCTAAAGCAGAGTGTGATCAATGGATGATTACACTGCTGTGTGTTTTACTTCAGAAATGGAGTTAAATCCCAGGCTCACAGTGTTCCTAAAAGCAAGACTTTAATTCAGGTAAGGGCAGTCACTTTTCTGCTGAAACGAACTACATCGTTCACGAAGCTCACACGTTTCTCATCTTAACCGACAAGCTTTGGATGTTAGAGGACCAGTGCTTTGTGTCAGTTTCAGAAAAAGAGTTGGACTACATATGGTCCATATGTGTAGGAAACACCGTTCTTTTGTTCTCAGCACAATCACGTTTCCTGCTGTCTTAGACACTTTAGGAAGCAAGAGCGTGCTTCTTGTTCTAAAGCAGAGTGTGATCAATGGATGAGACAATGCTGTGTGTTTCACTTCAGAAATGGAGTTAAATCCCATGCTCTGAGTCTCCCTACAAGCAAGACTTCGTTTCAGGTAAGGGCAGTTACTTTTCTGCTCAAAGGAACTACATTGTTCACGAAGCTCACACGTTTCTCATCTTAACTGACAAGCATTGCATGTTAGAGGACCAGTGCATTGTATCAGTTTCAGAAGAAGATTTGGACTACATATAGTCCGTATGTGTAGGAAACACCATTCTTTTGTTCTGGGCACACTCAGATTTCCTGCTGTATTAGAGAATCTAGAAAGCAAGAGCGTGCTTCTTGCTCTAAAGCAGAGTGTGATCCATGGATGAGAACTATGCTGTGTGTTTCCCTTCAGAAATGGAGTTAAATCCCAGGCTCTGTGTCTTCCTACAGGCAAGACTTCGTTTAAGGTAAGGGCAGTCACTTTTCAGCTCAAACGAACTACATCGTTCACGAAGCTCACACGTTTCTCATCTTAACAGACAAGCATTAGATTTTAGAGGACCAGTGCTTTGTATCAGTTTCAGAAGCAGAGTTGGACTATATAATGTCCGTATGTGTAGGAAACACCGTTCTTTTGTTCTCAGCACACTCACGTTTCCTGTTGTCTTAGAGAGTCTAGAAAGCAAGAGCGTGCTTCTTGTTCTAAAGCAGTGTGTGATCAATGGATGATTACACTGCTGTGTCTTTTACTTCAGAAATGGAGTTAAATCCCAGGCTCTGAGTCTTCCTACAAGCAAGACTTCAATTCAGGTAAGGGCAGTCACTTTTCTGCTCCAACGAACTACATCGTTCACGAAGCTCACACGTTTCTCATCTTAACTGACAAGCATTGGATGTTAGAGGAGCAGTGCTTTGTATCAGTTTCAGAAGCAGATTTGGACTGCATGTGGTCCATAAATGTAGGAAACACCATTCTTTTGTTCTGGGCACACTCAGATTTCCTGCTGTATTAGAGACTCTAGAAAGCAAGAGTGTGCTTCTCACTCTAAAGCAGAGTGTGATCCATGGATGAGAACTATGCTTTCTGTTTCCCTTCAGAAATCGACTTAAATCCCAGGCTCTGTGTCTTACTACAAGCAAGACTTCGTTTCAGGTAAGGGCAGTCACTTTTCAGTTCAAAGGAACTACATCATTCACAAAGCTCACACGTTTCTCATCTTAAATGACAAGCATTGGATGTTAGAGGACCAGTGCTTTGTATCAGTTTAAGAAGCAGAGTTGGACTAGATATGGTCCATATGTGTAGGAAACACCGTTCTTTTGTTCTCAGCACACTCACGTTTCCTGCTGTCTTAGAGACTCTAGAACGCTAGAGCGTGCTTCTTGTTCTAAAGCAGAGTGTGATCAATGGATGATTACACTGTTGTGTGTTTTACTTCAGAAATGGAGTTAATCCCAGGCTCTGAGTCTTCCTACAAGCAAGACTTCAATTCAGGTAAGGGCAGTCACTTTTCTGCTCAAAGGAACTACATTGTTCACGAAGCTCACACGTTTCTCATCTTAACTGACAAGCATTGGATGTTAGAGGACCAGTGCATTGTATCAGTTTCAGAAGAAGATTTGTACTACATATAGTCTGTATGTGTAGGAAACACCGTTCTTTTGTTCTGGGCACACTCAGATTTCCTGCTGTATTAGAGAATCTAGAAAGCAAGAGCGGGCTTCTTGCTCTAAAGCAGACTGTGATCCATGAATGAGAACTATGCTGTATGTTTCCCTTCAGAAATGGAGTTAAATCCCAGACTCTGTGTCTTCCTACAGGCAAGACTTTGTTTCAGGTAAGGGCAGTCACTTTTCAGCTCAAACGAACTACATCGTTCACAAAGCTCACATGTTTCTCATCTTAACAGACAAGCATTGGATTTTAGAGGACCAGTGCTTTGTATCTGTTTCAGAAGCAGCATTGGACTATATAATGTCCGTATGTGTAGCAAACACCGTTCTTTTGTTCTCAGCACACTCACGTTTCCTGATGTCTTAGAGACTCTAGAATGCTAGAGCATGCTTCTTGTTCTAAAGCAGAGTGTGATCAATGGATGATTACACTGCTGTGTGTTTTACTTCAGAAATGGAGTTAAATCCCAGGCTCACAGTGTTCCTAAAAGCAAGACTTTAATTCAGGTAAGGGCAGTCACTTTTCTGCTGAAACGAACTACATCGTTCACAAAGCTCACACGTTTCTCATCTTAACCGACAAGCTTTGGATGTTAGAGGACCAGTGCTTTGTGTCAGTTTCAGAAAAAGAGTTGGACTACATAGGGTCCATATGTGTAGGAAACACCGTTCTTTTGTTCTCAGCACAATCACGTTTCCTGCTGTCTTAGACACTTTAGGAAGCAAGAGCGTGCTTCTTGTTCTAAAGCAGAGTGTGATCAATGGATGAGACAATGCTGTGTGTTTCACTTCAGAAATGGAGTTAAATCCCATGCTCTGAGTCTCCCTACAAGCAAGACTTCGTTTCAGGTAAGGGCAGTTACTTTTCTGCTCAAAGGAACTACATTGTTCACGAAGCTCACACGTTTCTCATCTTAACTGACAAGCATTGCATGTTAGAGGACCAGTGCATTGTATCAGTTTCAGAAGAAGATTTGGACTACATATAGTCCGTATGTGTAGGAAACACCATTCTTTTGTTCTGGGCACACTCAGATTTCCTGCTGTATTAGAGAATCTAGAAAGCAAGAGCGTGCTTCTTGCTCTAAAGCAGAGTGTGATCCATGGATGAGAACTATGCTGTGTGTTTCCCTTCAGAAATGTAGTTAAATCCCAGGCTCTGTGTCTTCCTACAGGCAAGACTTCTTTTCAGGTAAGGGCAGTCACTTGTCAGCTCAAACGAACTACATCGTTCACGAAGCTCACACGTTTCTCATCTTAACAGACAAGCATTAGATTTTAGAGGACCAGTGTTTTGTATCAGTTTCAGAAGCAGAGTTGGACTATATAATGTCCGTATGTGTAGGAAACACTGTTCTTTTGTTCTCAGCACACTCACGTTTCCTGCTGTCTTAGAGAGTCTAGAAAGCAAGAGCGTGCTTCTTGGTCTAAAGCAGTGTGTGATCAATGGATGATTACACTGCTGTGTGTTTTACTTCAGAAATGGAGTTAAATCCCAGGCTCTGAGTCTTCCTACAAGCAAGACATCAATTCAGGTAAGGGCAGTCACTTTTCTGCTGAAACGAACTACATCGTTCACGAAGCTCACACGTTTCTCATCTTAACTGACAAGCTTTGGATGTTAGAGGACCAGTGCTTTGTGTCAGTTTCAGAAAAAGAGTTGGACTACATATGGTCCATATGTGTAGGAAACACCGTTCTTTTGTTCTCAGCACAATCACGTTTCCTGCTGTCTTAGACACTTTAGGAAGCAAGAGCGTGCTTCTTGTTCTAAAGCAGAGTGTGATCAATGGATGAGACAATGCTGTGTGTTTCACTTCAGAAATGGAGTTAAATCCCATGCTCTGAGTCTCCCTACAAGCAAGACTTCGTTTCAGGTAAGGGCAGTTACTTTTCTGCTCAAAGGAACTACATTGTTCACGAAGCTCACACGTTTCTCATCTTAACTGACAAGCATTGCATGTTAGAGGACCAGTGCATTGTATCAGTTTCAGAAGAAGATTTGGACTACATATAGTCCGTATGTGTAGGAAACACCATTCTTTTGTTCTGGGCACACTCAGATTTCCTGCTGTATTAGAGAATCTAGAAAGCAAGAGCGTGCTTCTTGCTCTAAAGCAGAGTGTGATCCATGGATGAGAACTATGCTGTGTGTTTCCCTTCAGAAATGGAGTTAAATCCCAGGCTCTGTGTCTTCCTACAGGCAAGACTTCGTTTAAGGTAAGGGCAGTCACTTTTCAGCTCAAACGAACTACATCGTTCACGAAGCTCACACGTTTCTCATCTTAACAGACAAGCATTAGATTTTAGAGGACCAGTGCTTTGTATCAGTTTCAGAAGCAGAGTTGGACTATATAATGTCCGTATATGTAGGAAACACCGTTCTTTTGTTCTCAGCACACTCACGTTTCCTGTTGTCTTAGAGAGTCTAGAAAGCAAGAGCGTGCTTCTTGTTCTAAAGCAGTGTGTGATCAATGGATGATTACACTGCTGTGTCTTTTACTTCAGAAATGGAGTTAAATCCCAGGCTCTGAGTCTTCCTACAAGCAAGACTTCAATTCAGGTAAGGGCAGTCACTTTTCTGCTCCAACGAACTACATCGTTCACGAAGCTCACACGTTTCTCATCTTAACTGACAAGCATTGGATGTTAGAGGAGCAGTGCTTTGTATCAGTTTCAGAAGCAGATTTGGACTGCATGTGGTCCATAAATGTAGGAAACACCATTCTTTTGTTCTGGGCACACTCAGATTTCCTGCTGTATTAGAGACTCTAGAAAGCAAGAGTGTGCTTCTCACTCTAAAGCAGAGTGTGATCCATGGATGAGAACTATGCTTTCTGTTTCCCTTCAGAAATCGACTTAAATCCCAGGCTCTGTGTCTTACTACAAGCAAGACTTCGTTTCAGGTAAGGGCAGTCACTTTTCAGTTCAAAGGAACTACATCATTCACAAAGCTCACACGTTTCTCATCTTAAATGACAAGCATTGGATGTTAGAGGACCAGTGCTTTGTATCAGTTTAAGAAGCAGAGTTGGACTAGATATGGTCCATATGTGTAGGAAACACCGTTCTTTTGTTCTCAGCACACTCACGTTTCCTGCTGTCTTAGAGACTCTAGAACGCTAGAGCGTGCTTCTTGTTCTAAAGCAGAGTGTGATCAATGGATGATTACACTGTTGTGTGTTTTACTTCAGAAATGGAGTTAATCCCAGGCTCTGAGTCTTCCTACAAGCAAGACTTCAATTCAGGTAAGGGCAGTCACTTTTCTGCTCAAAGGAACTACATTGTTCACGAAGCTCACACGTTTCTCATCTTAACTGACAAGCATTGCATGTTAGAGGACCAGTGCATTGTATCAGTTTCAGAAGAAGATTTGGACTACATATAGTCCGTATGTGTAGGAAACACCATTCTTTTGTTCTGGGCACACTCAGATTTCCTGCTGTATTAGAGAATCTAGAAAGCAAGAGCGTGCTTCTTGCTCTAAAGCAGAGTGTGATCCATGGATGAGAACTATGCTGTGTGTTTCCCTTCAGAAATGGAGTTAAATCCCAGGCTCTGTGTCTTCCTACAGGCAAGACTTCGTTTAAGGTAAGGGCAGTCACTTTTCAGCTCAAACGAACTACATCGTTCACGAAGCTCACACGTTTCTCATCTTAACAGACAAGCATTAGATTTTAGAGGACCAGTGCTTTGTATCAGTTTCAGAAGCAGAGTTGGACTATATAATGTCCGTATATGTAGGAAACACCGTTCTTTTGTTCTCAGCACACTCACGTTTCCTGTTGTCTTAGAGAGTCTAGAAAGCAAGAGCGTGCTTCTTGTTCTAAAGCAGTGTGTGATCAATGGATGATTACACTGCTGTGTCTTTTACTTCAGAAATGGAGTTAAATCCCAGGCTCTGAGTCTTCCTACAAGCAAGACTTCAATTCAGGTAAGGGCAGTCACTTTTCTGCTCCAACGAACTACATCGTTCACGAAGCTCACACGTTTCTCATCTTAACTGACAAGCATTGGATGTTAGAGGAGCAGTGCTTTGTATCAGTTTCAGAAGCAGATTTGGACTGCATGTGGTCCATAAATGTAGGAAACACCATTCTTTTGTTCTGGGCACACTCAGATTTCCTGCTGTATTAGAGACTCTAGAAAGCAAGAGTGTGCTTCTCACTCTAAAGCAGAGTGTGATCCATGGATGAGAACTATGCTTTCTGTTTCCCTTCAGAAATCGACTTAAATCCCAGGCTCTGTGTCTTACTACAAGCAAGACTTCGTTTCAGGTAAGGGCAGTCACTTTTCAGTTCAAAGGAACTACATCATTCACAAAGCTCACACGTTTCTCATCTTAAATGACAAGCATTGGATGTTAGAGGACCAGTGCTTTGTATCAGTTTAAGAAGCAGAGTTGGACTAGATATGGTCCATATGTGTAGGAAACACCGTTCTTTTGTTCTCAGCACACTCACGTTTCCTGCTGTCTTAGAGACTCTAGAACGCTAGAGCGTGCTTCTTGTTCTAAAGCAGAGTGTGATCAATGGATGATTACACTGTTGTGTGTTTTACTTCAGAAATGGAGTTAATCCCAGGCTCTGAGTCTTCCTACAAGCAAGACTTCAATTCAGGTAAGGGCAGTCACTTTTCTGCTCAAAGGAACTACATTGTTCACGAAGCTCACACGTTTCTCATCTTAACTGACAAGCATTGGATGTTAGAGGACCAGTGCATTGTATCAGTTTCAGAAGAAGATTTGTACTACATATAGTCTGTATGTGTAGGAAACACCGTTCTTTTGTTCTGGGCACACTCAGATTTCCTGCTGTATTAGAGAATCTAGAAAGCAAGAGCGGGCTTCTTGCTCTAAAGCAGAGTGTGATCCATGAATGAGAACTATGCTGTATGTTTCCCTTCAGAAATGGAGTTAAATCCCAGACTCTGTGTCTTCCTACAGGCAAGACTTTGTTTCAGGTAAGGGCAGTCACTTTTCAGCTCAAACGAACTACATCGTTCACAAAGCTCACATGTTTCTCATCTTAACAGACAAGCATTGGATTTTAGAGGACCAGTGCTTTGTATCTGTTTCAGAAGCAGCATTGGACTATATAATGTCCGTATGTGTAGCAAACACCGTTCTTTTGTTCTCAGCACACTCACGTTTCCTGATGTCTTAGAGACTCTAGAACGCTAGAGCATGCTTCTTGTTCTAAAGCAGAGTGTGATCAATGGATGATTACACTGCTGTGTGTTTTACTTCAGAAATGGAGTTAAATCCCAGGCTCACAGTGTTCCTAAAAGCAAGACTTTAATTCAGGTAAGGGCAGTCACTTTTCTGCTGAAACGAACTACATCGTTCACGAAGCTCACACGTTTCTCATCTTAACCGACAAGCTTTGGATGTTAGAGGACCAGTGCTTTGTGTCAGTTTCAGAAAAAGAGTTGGACTACATATGGTCCATATGTGTAGGAAACACCGTTCTTTTGTTCTCAGCACAATCACGTTTCCTGCTGTCTTAGACACTTTAGGAAGCAAGAGCGTGCTTCTTGTTCTAAAGCAGAGTGTGATCAATGGATGAGACAATGCTGTGTGTTTCACTTCAGAAATGGAGTTAAATCCCATGCTCTGAGTCTCCCTACAAGCAAGACTTCGTTTCAGGTAAGGGCAGTTACTTTTCTGCTCAAAGGAACTACATTGTTCACGAAGCTCACACGTTTCTCATCTTAACTGACAAGCATTGCATGTTAGAGGACCAGTGCATTGTATCAGTTTCAGAAGAAGATTTGGACTACATATAGTCCGTATGTGTAGGAAACACCATTCTTTTGTTCTGGGCACACTCAGATTTCCTGCTGTATTAGAGAATCTAGAAAGCAAGAGCGTGCTTCTTGCTCTAAAGCAGAGTGTGATCCATGGATGAGAACTATGCTGTGTGTTTCCCTTCAGAAATGGAGTTAAATCCCAGGCTCTGTGTCTTCCTACAGGCAAGACTTCTTTTCAGGTAAGGGCAGTCACTTGTCAGCTCAAACGAACTACATCGTTCACGAAGCTCACACGTTTCTCATCTTAACAGACAAGCATTAGATTTTAGAGGACCAGTGTTTTGTATCAGTTTCAGAAGCAGAGTTGGACTATATAATGTCCGTATGTGTAGGAAACACTGTTCTTTTGTTCTCAGCACACTCACGTTTCCTGCTGTCTTAGAGAGTCTAGAAAGCAAGAGCGTGCTTCTTGGTCTAAAGCAGTGTGTGATCAATGGATGATTACACTGCTGTGTGTTTTACTTCAGAAATGGAGTTAAATCCCAGGCTCTGAGTCTTCCTACAAGCAAGACATCAATTCAGGTAAGGGCAGTCACTTTTCTGCTGAAACGAACTACATCGTTCACGAAGCTCACACGTTTCTCATCTTAACTGACAAGCTTTGGATGTTAGAGGACCAGTGCTTTGTGTCAGTTTCAGAAAAAGAGTTGGACTACATATGGTCCATATGTGTAGGAAACACCGTTCTTTTGTTCTCAGCACAATCACGTTTCCTGCTGTCTTAGACACTTTAGGAAGCAAGAGCGTGCTTCTTGTTCTAAAGCAGAGTGTGATCAATGGATGAGACAATGCTGTGTGTTTCACTTCAGAAATGGAGTTAAATCCCATGCTCTGAGTCTCCCTACAAGCAAGACTTCTTTTCAGGTAAGGGCAGTTACTTTTCTGCTCAAAGGAACTACATCGTTCACGAAGCTCACACGTTTCTCATCTTAACTGACAAGCATTGGATGTTAGAGGAGCAGTGCTTTGTATCAGTTTCAGAAGCAGATTTGGACTGCATGTGGTCCATAAATGTAGGAAACACCATTCTTTTGTTCTGGGCACACTCAGATTTCCTGCTGTATTAGAGACTCTAGAAAGCAAGAGTGTGCTTCTCACTCTAAAGCAGAGTGTGATCCATGGATGAGAACTATGCTTTCTGTTTCCCTTCAGAAATCGACTTAAATCCCAGGCTCTGTGTCTTACTACAAGCAAGACTTCGTTTCAGGTAAGGGCAGTCACTTTTCAGTTCAAAGGAACTACATCATTCACAAAGCTCACACGTTTCTCATCTTAAATGACAAGCATTGGATGTTAGAGGACCAGTGCTTTGTATCAGTTTAAGAAGCAGAGTTGGACTAGATATGGTCCATATGTGTAGGAAACACCGTTCTTTTGTTCTCAGCACACTCACGTTTCCTGCTGTCTTAGAGACTCTAGAACGCTAGAGCGTGCTTCTTGTTCTAAAGCAGAGTGTGATCAATGGATGATTACACTGTTGTGTGTTTTACTTCAGAAATGGAGTTAATCCCAGGCTCTGAGTCTTCCTACAAGCAAGACTTCAATTCAGGTAAGGGCAGTCACTTTTCTGCTCAAAGGAACTACATTGTTCACGAAGCTCACACGTTTCTCATCTTAACTGACAAGCATTGGATGTTAGAGGACCAGTGCATTGTATCAGTTTCAGAAGAAGATTTGTACTACATATAGTCTGTATGTGTAGGAAACACCGTTCTTTTGTTCTGGGCACACTCAGATTTCCTGCTGTATTAGAGAATCTAGAAAGCAAGAGCAGGCTTCTTGCTCTAAAGCAGAGTGTGATCCATGAATGAGAACTATGCTGTATGTTTCCCTTCAGAAATGGAGTTAAATCCCAGACTCTGTGTCTTCCTACAGGCAAGACTTTGTTTCAGGTAAGGGCAGTCACTTTTCAGCTCAAACGAACTACATCGTTCACAAAGCTCACATGTTTCTCATCTTAACAGACAAGCATTGGATTTTAGAGGACCAGTGCTTTGTATCTGTTTCAGAAGCAGCATTGGACTATATAATGTCCGTATGTGTAGCAAACACCGTTCTTTTGTTCTCAGCACACTCACGTTTCCTGATGTCTTAGAGACTCTAGAACGCTAGAGCATGCTTCTTGTTCTAAAGCAGAGTGTGATCAATGGATGATTACACTGCTGTGTGTTTTACTTCAGAAATGGAGTTAAATCCCAGGCTCACAGTGTTCCTAAAAGCAAGACTTTAATTCAGGTAAGGGCAGTCACTTTTCTGCTGAAACGAACTACATCGTTCACGAAGCTCACACGTTTCTCATCTTAACCGACAAGCTTTGGATGTTAGAGGACCAGTGCTTTGTGTCAGTTTCAGAAAAAGAGTTGGACTACATATGGTCCATATGTGTAGGAAACACCGTTCTTTTGTTCTCAGCACAATCACGTTTCCTGCTGTCTTAGACACTTTAGGAAGCAAGAGCGTGCTTCTTGTTCTAAAGCAGAGTGTGATCAATGGATGAGACAATGCTGTGTGTTTCACTTCAGAAATGGAGTTAAATCCCATGCTCTGAGTCTCCCTACAAGCAAGACTTCGTTTCAGGTAAGGGCAGTTACTTTTCTGCTCAAAGGAACTACATTGTTCACGAAGCTCACACGTTTCTCATCTTAACTGACAAGCATTGCATGTTAGAGGACCAGTGCATTGTATCAGTTTCAGAAGAAGATTTGGACTACATATAGTCCGTATGTGTAGGAAACACCATTCTTTTGTTCTGGGCACACTCAGATTTCCTGCTGTATTAGAGAATCTAGAAAGCAAGAGCGTGCTTCTTGCTCTAAAGCAGAGTGTGATCCATGGATGAGAACTATGCTGTGTGTTTCCCTTCAGAAATGTAGTTAAATCCCAGGCTCTGTGTCTTCCTACAGGCAAGACTTCTTTTCAGGTAAGGGCAGTCACTTGTCAGCTCAAACGAACTACATCGTTCACGAAGCTCACACGTTTCTCATCTTAACAGACAAGCATTAGATTTTAGAGGACCAGTGTTTTGTATCAGTTTCAGAAGCAGAGTTGGACTATATAATGTCCGTATGTGTAGGAAACACTGTTCTTTTGTTCTCAGCACACTCACGTTTCCTGCTGTCTTAGAGAGTCTAGAAAGCAAGAGCGTGCTTCTTGGTCTAAAGCAGTGTGTGATCAATGAATGATTACACTGCTGTGTGTTTTACTCTAGAAATGGAGTTAAATCCCAGGCTATGAGTCTTCCTACAAGCAAGACATCAATTCAGGTAAGGGCAGTCACTTTTCTGCTCCAAGGAACTACATCGTTCTCGAAGCTCACACGTTTCTCATCTTAACTGACAAGCATTGGATGTTAGATGGTCAGTGCTTTGTATCAGTTTCATAAGCAGATTTGGACTACATATGGTCCATATGTGTAGGAAACACCGTTCTTTTGTTCTGGGCACACTCAGATGTCCTGCTATATTAGAGATTCTAGAAAGCAAGAGTGTGCTTCTCGCTCTAAAGCAGAGTGTGATCCATGGATGAGAACTATGCTTTGTGTTTCCCTTCAGAAATGGACTTAAATCCCAGGCTCTGAGTCTTCCTACAAGCAAGACTTCGTTTCAGGTAAGGGCAGTCACTTTTCAGTTCAAAGGAACTACATCATTCACAAAGCTCACACGTTTCTCATCTTAACTGACAAGCATTGGATGTTAGAGGACCATGCTTTGTATCAGTTTCAGAAGCAGAGTTGGACTAGATATGGTCCGTATGTGTAGGAAACACCGTTCTTTTGTTCTCAGCACACTCAAGTTTCCTGCTGTCTTAGAGACTTTAGAAAGCAAGATCGTGCTTCTCGCTCTAAAGTAGAGTGTGATCCATGGAGGAGAACTATGCTGTGGGTTTCCCTTAAGAAAAGGAGTTAAATCCCAGGCTCTGTGTCTTCCTACAAGCAAGATATCATTTCAGGTAAGGGCAGTCACTTTTCAGCTCAAACGAACTAAATCGTTCACGGAGCTCACACGTTTCTCATCTAAACAGACAAGCATTGGATGTTAGAGGACCAGTGCTTTGTATCAGTTTCAGAAGCAGAGTTGGACTAGATATGGTCTGTTTGTGTAGGAAACACCGTTCTTTTGTTCTCAGCAAACTCATGTTTCCTGCTGTATTAGAGACTCTAGAAAGCAAGATCGTGCTTCTTGTTCTAAAGCAGAGTGTGATAAATGGATGAGAACACTGCTATGTGTTTCACTTTAGAAATGGTGTTAAATCCCAGGCTCTGAGTCTTCCTACAAGCAAGACATCAATTCAGGTAAGGGCAGTCACTTTTCTGCTCCAAGGAACTACATCGTTCACGAAGCTCACACGTTTCTCATCTTAACTGACAAGCATTGGATGTTAGAGGACCAGTGCTTTGTATCAGTTTCAGAAGCAGATTTGGACTACATATGGTCCATAAATGTAGGAAACACCGTTCTTTTGTTCTGGGCACACTCAGATTTCCTGCTGTATTAGAGACTCTAGAAAGCAAGAGTGTGCTTCTCGCTCTAAAGCAGAGTGTGATCCATGGATGAGAACTATGCTGTGTGTTTCCCTTCAGAAATGGAGTGAAATCCCAAGCTCTGTGTCTTACTACAAGCAAGACTTCGTTTCAGGTAAGGGCAGTCACTTTTCTGCGCAAAGGAACTACATCATTGACAAAGCTCACACGTTTCTCATCTTAACTGACAACCATTGGATGTTAGAGGACCAGTGCTTTGTATCAGTTTCAGAAGCAGAGTTGGACTATATAATGTCCGTATGTGTAGGAAACACCGTTCTTTTCTTCTCAACACACTCACGTTTCCTGCTGTCTTAGAGAATCTAGAACGCTAGAGCGTGCTTCTTGTTCTAAAGCAGAGTGTGATCAATGGATGATTACACTGCTGTGTGTTTTACTTCAGAAATGGAGTTAAATCCCAAGCTCTGAGTCTTCCTACAAGCAAGACTTCAATTCAGGTAAGGGCAGTCACTTTTCTGCTGAAACGAACTATATCGTTCATGAAGCTCACACGTTTCTCATCTTAACTGACAAGCATTGGATGTTATATGGTCAGTGCTTGTATCAGTTTCAGAAGCAGATTTGGACTACATATGGTCCATATGTGTAGGAAACACCGTTCTTTTGTTCTGGGCACACTCAGATTTCCTGCTGTATTAGAGACTCTAGAAAGCAAGAGTGTGCGACTCGCTCTAAAGCAGAGTGTGATCCATGGATGAGAACTATGCTGTGTGTTTCCCTTCAGAAATGGACTTAAATCCCAGGCTCTGTGTCTTCCTACATTGAAGACTTCATTTAAGGTAAGGGCAGTCACTTTTCAGTTCAAAGGAACTACATCATTCACAAAACTCACACGTTTCTCATCTTAACTGACAAGCATTGGATGTTAGAGGACCATGCTTTGTATCAGTTTCAGAAGCAGAGTTGGACTAGATATGGTCCGTATGTGTAGGAAACACCGTTCTTTTGTTCTCAGCACACTAACGTTTCCTGCTGTCTTACAGACTTTAGAAAGCAAGAGCGTGCTTCTCGCTCTGAAGCAGAGTGTGATCCATGGAGGAGAACTATGCTGTGTGTTTCCCTTCAGAAAAGGAGTTTAATCCCAGGCTCTGTGTCTTCCTACAAGCAAGACATCGTTTCAGGTAAAGGCAGTCACTTTTCAGCTCAAAAGAACTAAATCGTTCACGGAGCTCACACGTTTCTCTTCTTTACAGACAAGCATTGGATGTTAGAGGACCAGTGCTTTGTATCAGTTTCAGAAGCAGAGTTGGACTATATAATGTCTGTATGCGTAGGAAACACCGTTCTTTTGTTCTCAGCAAACTAACGTTTCCTGCTCTATTACAGACTCTAGAAAGCAAGATCGCGCTTCTTGTTCTAAAGCAGAGTGTGATAAATGGATGAGAACACTGCTGTGTGTTTCACTTCAGAAATGGAGTTAAATCCCAGGCTCTGAGTCTTCCTACAAGCAAGACTTCGTTTCAGGTAAGGGCAGTCACTTTTCAGTTCAAAGGAACTACATCATTCACAAAGCTCACACGTTTCTCATCTTAACAGACAAGCATTGGATGTTAGAGGACCAGTGCTTTTTATCAGCTTCAGAAGCAGAGTTGGACTAGATATGGTCCGTATGTGTAGGAAACACCGTTCTTTTGTTCTCAGCACTCTCACGTTTCCTGCGGTCTTTGAGACTCTACAAAGCAAGCTCGTGCTTCTTGTTCTAAAGCAGAGTGTGATCAAATGGATGAGAACCCTGCTGTGTGTTTCTCTTCAGAAATGGCGTTAAATCCCAGGCTCTGAGTCTTCCTACAAGCAAGACTTCGTTTCAGGTAAGGGCAGTCACTTTTGTGCTCACACGAACTACATCTTTCACGAAGCTCACACGTTTGTCATCTTAACTGACAAGCATTGGATGTTAGACGACCAGTGCATTCTTTCAATTTCAGAAGAAGATTTGGACTACATATAGTCCGTATGTGTAGGAAACACAGTTCTTTTGTTCTGGGCACACTCAGATTTCCTGCTGTCTTAGAGACTCTAGAAAGCAAGAGTGTGCTTCTTGCTCAAAAGCAGAGTGTGATCTAAGGATGAGAACTATGCTTTGTGTTTCACTTCAGAAATGGAGTTAAATCCCAGGCTCTGAGTCTTCCTACAAGCAAGACTTCGTTTCAGGTAAGGGCAGTCACTTTTCTGCTCAAACGAACTAAATCGTTCACGGAGCTCACACGTTTCTCTTCTTTACAGACAAGCATTGGATGTTAGAGGACCAGTGCTTTGTATCAGTTTCAGAAGCAGAGTTGGACTATATAATGTCTGTATGCATAGGAAACACCGTTCTTTTGTTCTCAGCAAACTAACGTTTCCTGCTGTATTACAGACTCTAGAAAGCAAGATCGTGCTTCTTGTTCTAAAGCAGAGTGTGATAAATGGATGAGAACACTGCTGTGTGTTTCACTTCAGAAATGGAGTTAAATCCCAGGCTCTGAGTCTTCCTACAAGCAAGACTTCGTTTCAGATAAGGGCACTAGGGTTCTGCTCAAACGAACTACATCGTTCACGAAGCTCACACGTTTCTCAACTTAACTGACAAGCATTCGATGTTAGAGGACCAGTGCATTGTATCAGTTTCAGAAGCAGAGTTGGACTATATAATGTCTGTATGTGTAGGAAACACCGTTCTTTTGTTCTCAGCAAACTCACGTTTCCTGCTGTCTTAGAGACTCTAGAAAGCAAGAGCGTGTTTCTTGTTCTAAAACAGAGTGTGATCAATGGATGAGACAATGCTGTGTGTTTCCCTTTAGAAATGGAGGTAAATCCCATGCTCTGAGTCTGCCTACAAGCAAGACTTCGTTTCAGGTAAGGGCAGTCACTTTTCTGCTCAAAGGAACTACATCGTTCACGAAGCTCACATGATTCTCCACTTAACTGACAAGCATTGGATGTTAGAGGAAAGTGCTTTGTATCAGTTTCAGAAGCAGAGTTGGACTAGATATGGTCCATATGTGTAGGAAACACCGTTCTTTTGTTCTCAGCAAACTCACGTTTCCTGCTGTCTTAGAGAGTCTAGAAAGCAAGAGCGTGCTTCTTGTTCTAAACAGTGTGTGATCAATGGATGATTACACTGCTGTGTGTTTTACTTCAGAAATGGAGTTAAATCCCAGGCTCTGAGTCTTCCTACAAGCAAGACTTCAATTCAGGTAAGGGCAGTCACTTTTCTGCAGAAACGAACTACATCGTTCACGAAGCTCACACGTTTCTCATCTTAACTGACAAGCATTGGATGTTAGAGGAGCAGTGCTTTGTATCAGTTTCAGAAGCAGATTTGGACTACATATGGTCCATAAATGTAGGAAACACCGTTCTTTTTTCTGGGCACACTCAGATTTCCTGCTGTATTAGAGACTCTAGAAAGCAAGAGTGTGCGACTCGCTCTAAAGCAGAGTGTGATCCATGGATGAGAACTATGCTGCGTGTTTCCCTTCAGAAATTGACTTAAATCCCAGCCTCTGAGTCTTTCTCCAAGCAAGACTTCGTTTCAGGTAATGGCAGTCTCTTTTCAGTTCAAAGGTACTACATCATTCACAAATCTCACACGTTTCTCATCTTAACAGACAAGCATTGGATGTTAGAGGACCAGTGCTTTATATCAGCTTCAGAAGCAGAGTTGGACGAGATATGGTCCGTATGTGTAGGAAGCACCGTTCTTTTGTTCTCAGCACACTCACGTTTCCTGCTGTCTTAGAGACTCTAGAAAGCAAGAGTGTGCTTCTTGTTCTAAAGCAGAGTGTGATCAATGGATGATTACACTGCTGTGTGTTTCACTTCAGAAATGGAGTTAAATCCCAGGCTCTGAGTCATCCTACAAGCAAGACTTCGTTTCAGGTAAGGGCAGTCACTTTTCTGCTCAAAGGAACTACATTGTTCACAAAGCTCACACGTTTCTCATCTTAACTGATAAGCATTGGATGTTAGAGGACTAGTGCATTGTATCAGTTTCAGAAGAAGATTTGGACTACATATAGTCCGTATGTGTAGGAAACACCATTCTTTTGTTCTGGGCACACTCAGATTTCCTGCTGTATTAGAGAATCCAGAAAGCAAGAGCGTGCTTCTTGCTCTAAAGCAGAGTGTGATCCATGGAAGAGAACTATGCTGTGTGTTTCCCTACAGAAATGGAGTTTAATCCCAGGCTCTGTGTCGTCCTACAGGCAAGACTTCGTTTCATGTAAGGGCAGTCACTTTTCAGCTCAAACGAACTACATCGTTCACTGAGCTCACACGTTTCTCATCTTAACAGACAACCATTGGGATTTAGAGGACCAGTGCTTTGTATCAGTTTCAGAAGCAGAGTTGGACTATATAATGTCCGTATGTGTAGGAAACACTGTTCTTTTGTTCTCAGCACAATCACGTTTCCTGATGTCTTAGAGAATCTAGAAAGAAGAGTGTGCTTCTTGTTCTAAAGCAGAGTGTGATCAA
>CATKUP010000714.1:0-81000 GCA_949786385.1 Onychomys leucogaster
GAGCTTCGTGAATGATGTAGTTCGTTTGAGCTGAAAAGTGACAGCCCTTACCTGAAACGAAGTCTTGCCTGTAGGAAGACATAGAGCCTGGGATTTAACTCCATTTCTGAAGGGAAGCACACAGCATAGTTTTCATCCATGGATCACACTCTGCTTTAGAGCAAGAAGCACGCTCTTGCTTTCTAGATTCTCTAATACAGCAGGAAATCTGACTGTGCCCAGAACAAAAGAACGGTGTTTCCTACACATATGGACTATATGTAGTCCAAATCTTCTTCTGAAACTGATACAATGCACTGGTCATCTAACATCCAATTCTTGTCTGTTAAGATGAGAAACGTGTGAATTCGTGAACGATGTAGTTCGTTTGAGCAGAAAAGTGACTGCCCTTACCTGAAACGAAGTCTTGCTTGTAGGGAGACTCAGAGCCTGGGATTTAACTCCATTTCTGAAGGGAAACACACAGCATAGTTCTCAATCATGGATCACAGTCTGCTTTAGAGCGAGAAGCACGCTCTTGCTTTCTAGAGTCTATAAGACAGCAGGAAACATGAGTGTGCGGAGAACAAAAGAACGGTGTTTCCTACACATACGGACCATATCTAGTCCATCTCTTCTTCTGAAACTGATGCAAAGCACTGATCCTCTAACATCCAATGCTTGTCAGTTAAGATGAGAAACGTGTGAGCTTCGTGAACGATGTAGTTCGTTTGAGCAGAAAAGTGACTGCCCTTACCTGAAACGAAGTCTTGCTTGTAGGAAGACTCAGAGCCTGGGATTTTACTCCATTTCTGAAGTGAAACACACAGCAGTGTTCTCATCCATTGATCACACTCTGCTTTAGAACAAGAAGCACGCACTTGCTTTCTAGAGTCTCTAAGACAGCAGGAAATGTGAGTTTGCTGAGAACAAAAGAACGGTGTTTGCTACACATACAGACCATATCTAGTCCAACTCTGCTTCTGAAACTGATACAAAGCACTGGTCTTCTAACATCCAATGCTTGTCAGTTAAGATGAGAAACGTGTGAGCTTTGTGAATGATGTAGTTCCTTTGAACTGAAAAGTGACTGCCATTACCTGAAACGAATTCTTGCTTGTAGTACGACACAGAGCCTGGGATTTAAGTCCATTTCTGAAGGGAAACACACAGCATAGTTCTCATCCATGGATCACACTCTGCTTTAGAGCGAGAAGCACACTCTAGCTTTCTAGAGTCTCTAATACAGAAGGAAATCTGAGTGTGCCCAGAACAAAAGAACGGTGTTTCCTACACATATGGACCATATGTAGTCCAAATCTGCTTCTGAAACTGATACAAAGCACTGACCCTCTAACATCCAATGCTTGTCAGTTAAGATGAGAAACGTGTGAGCTTCGTGAACGATGTAGTGCGTTTGAGCAGAAAACTGACTGCCCTTACCTGAATTGAAGTCTTGCTTGTAGGAAGACTCAGAGCCTGGGATTTAACTCCATTTCTGAAGTAAAACACACAGCAGTGTAATCATGCATTGATCACACTCTGCTTTAGAACAAGAAGCACGCTCTTGCTTTCTAGACTCTCTAAGACAGCAGGAAACGTGAGTGTGCTGAGAACAAAAGAACGGTGTTTCCTACACATACGGACTATATGTAGTCCAAATCTTCTTCTGTAACTGATACAATGCACTGGTCCTCTAACATCCAATTCTTGTCAGTTAAGATGAGAAACGTGTGAGCTTCGTGAACGATGTAGTTCCTTTGAGCAGAAAAGTGACTGCCATTACCTGAAACGAAGTCTTGCTTGTAGGGAGACTCAGAGCATGGGATTTAACTCCATTTCTGAAGTGAAACACACAGCATTGTCTAATCCATTGATCACACTCTGCTTTAGAACAAGAAGCACGCACTTGCTTTCTAGAGTCTCTAAGACAGCAGGAAACGTGAGTGTGCTGAGAACAAAAGAACGGTGTTTACTACACATACGGACCATATCTAGTCCAACTCTTCTTCTGAAACTGATACAAAGCACTGGTCCTCTAACATCCAATGGTTGTCAGTTAAGATGAGAAACGTGTGAGCTTCGTGAACGATGTAGTTCGTTTGAGCAGAAAAGTGACTGCCCTTACCTGAAACGAAGTCTTGCTTGTAGTAAGACACAGAGCCTGGGATTTAAGTCCATTACTGAAGGGAAACACACAGCATAGTTCTCATCCATGGATCACACTCTGCTTTAGAGCGAGAAGCACACTCTAGCTTTCTAGAGTCTCTAATACAGCAGGTAATCTGAGTGTGCCCAGAACAAAAGAACGGTGTTTCCTACACATACGGACTATATGTAGTCCAAATCTTCTTCTGAAACTGATACAATGCACTGGTCCTCTAACATCCAATGCTTGTCAGTTAAGATGAGAAAAGTGTAGCTTCGTGAAAGATGTAGTTCGTTTGAGCAGAAAAGTGACTGCCCTTACCTGAAACGAAGTCTTCCTTGTAGGAAGACTCAGAGCCTGGGATTTTATTCCATATCTGAAGTGAAACACACAGCAGTGTTTCATCCATTGATCACACTCTGCTTTAGAACAAGAAGCACGCTCTTGCTTTCTAGAGTCTCTAAGACAGCAGGAAACATGAGTGTGCTGAGAACAAAAGAACGGTGTTTCCTACACATACGGACCATATCTAGTCCAACTCTTCTTCTGAAACTGATACAAAGCACTGGTCCTCTAACATCCAATGCTTGTCAGTTAAGATAAGAAACGTGTGAGCTTCGTAAACGATGTAGTTCGTTTGAGCAGAAAAGTGACTGCCCTTACCTGAAACGAAGTCTTGCTTGTAGTAAGACACAGAGCCTGGGATTTAAGTCCATTTCTGAAGGGAAACACACAGCATAGTTCTCATCCATGGATCACACTCTGCTTTAGAAGGAGAGGCACACTCTAGCTTTCTAGAGTCTCTAATACAGCAGGAAATCTGAGTGTGCCCAGAACAAAAGAACGGTGTTTCCTACACATACGGACTATATGTAGTCCAAATCTTCTTCTGAAACTGATACAATGCACTGGTCCTCTAACATCCAATTCTTGTCAGTTAAGATGAGAAACGTGTGAGCTTCGTGAACGATGTAGTTCCTTTGAGCAGAAAAGTGACTGCCATTACCTGAAACGAAGTCTTGCTTGTAGGGAGACTCAGAGCATGGGATTTAATTCCATTTCTGAAGTGAAACACACAGCATTGTCTCATCCATTGATCACACTCTGCTTTAGAACAAGAAGCACGCTCTTGCTTTCTAGAGTCTCTAAGACAGCAGGAAACGTGAGTGTGCTGAGAACAAAAGAACGGTGTTTCCTACACATACGGACATCATATAGTCCAACTCTGCTTCTGAAACTGATAAAAAGCACTGGTTCTCTAAAATCTAATGCTTGTCTGTTAAGATGAGAAACGTGTGAGCTTCGTGAACGATGTAGTGCGTTTGAGCAGAAAACTGACTGCCCTTACCTGAATTGAAGTCTTGCTTGTAGGAAGACTCAGAGCCTGGGATTTAACTCCATTTCTGAAGTAAAACACACAGCAGTGTAATCATCCATTGATCACACTCTGCTTTAGAACAAGAAGCACGCTCTTGCTTTCTAGACTCTCTAAGACAGCAGGAAACGTGAGTGTGCTGAGAACAAAAGAACGGTGTTTACTACACTTACGGACTATATGTAGTCCACATCTTCTTCTGAAACTGATACAATGCACTGGTCCTCTAACATCCAATTCTTGTCAGTTAAGATGAGAAACGTGTGAGCTTCGTGAACGATGTAGTTCCTTTGAGCAGAAAAGTGACTGCCATTACCTGAAACGATGTCTTGCTTGTAGGGAGACTCAGAGCATGGGATTTAACTCCATTTCTGAAGGGAAACACACAGCATAGTTTTCATCCATGGATCACACTCTGCTTTAGAGCAAGAAGCACGCTCTTGCTTTCTAGATTCTCTAATACAGCAGGAAATCTGAATGTGCCCAGAACAAAAGAAAGGTGTTTCCTA
This sequence comes from Onychomys leucogaster, assembly GCA_949786385.1. Classification (NCBI taxonomy): domain Eukaryota; kingdom Metazoa; phylum Chordata; class Mammalia; order Rodentia; family Cricetidae; genus Onychomys; species Onychomys leucogaster. The sequence continues at coordinate 4,013 of CATKUP010000714.1, forward strand.
CACATACAGACCATATCTAGTCCAACTCTGCTTCTGAAAAAGATACAAAGCACTGGTCCTCTAATATCCAATGCTTGTCTGTTAAGATGAGAAACGTGTGAGCTCAGTGAACGATGTAGTTCGTTTGAGCTGAAAAGTGACTGCGCTTACATGAAACGAAGTCTTGCTTGTAGGAAGCCATAGATCCTGGGATTTAACTACTTTTCTGAAGGGAAACACACAGCATAGTTTTCATACATGGATCACACTCTGCTTTAGAGCGAGAAGCACGCTCTTGCTTTCTAAAGTCTCTAAGACAGCAGGAAACGTGAGTGTGCTGAGAAAAAAAGAACGGTGTTTCCTACACTTACAGACCATATCTAGTCCAACTCTGCTTCTGAAACAGATACAAAGCACTGGTACTCTAACATCCAATGCTTGTCAGTTAAGATGAGAAACGTGTGAGCTCAGTGAAGGATGTAGTTCGATTGAGCTGTAAAGTGACTGCCCTTACCTGAAACAAATTCTTGCATGTAGGGAGACTCTGAGCCTGGGATATAACTCCATTTCTGAAGGGAAACACACAGCATAGTTCTCATCCATGGATCACACTCTGCTTTAGGGCAAGAAGCACGCTCTTGCTTTCTAGAGTCTCTAATACAGCAGGAAATCTCAGTGTGCCCAGAACAAAAGAACGGTGTTTCCTACACATACGGACCATATCTAGTCCAACTCTTCTTCTGAAACTGATACAAAGCACTGGTCCTTTAACATCCAATGCTTGTCAGTTAAGATGAGAAACGTGTGAGCTTCGTGAACGATGTAGTTCGTTTGAGCAGAAAAGTGACTGCCCTTACCTGAATTGAAGTCTTGCTTGTAGGAAGACTCAGAGCCTTGGATTTAACTCCATTTCTGAGGTAAAACACACAGCAGTGTAATCATCCATTGATCACACTCTGCTTTAGAACAAGAAGCACGCTCTGGCTTTCTAGACTCTCTAAGACAGCAGGAAACGTGAGTGTGCTGAGAACAAAAGAACGGTGTTTCCTACACATACGGACATTATATAGTTCAACTCTGCTTCTGAAACTGATAAAAAGCACTGGTCCTCTAAAATCTAAAGTTTGTCTGTTAAGATGAGAAACGTGTGAGCTTCGTGAACGATGTAGTTCGTTTGAGCTGAAAAGTGACTGCCCTTACCTGAAATGAAATCTTGCTTGTCGGAAGACACAGAGCCTGGGATTTAAGTCCATTTCTGAAGGGAAACACACAGCATAGTTCTCATCCATGGATCACACTCTGCTTTAGAGCGAGAAGCACACTCTAGCTTTCTAGAGTCTCTAAGACAGCCGGAAACGTGAGTGTGCTGAGAACAAAAGAACGGTGTTTCCTACACATACGGACATTATATAGTCCAACTCTGCTTTGAAACTGATAAAAAGCACTGGTCCTCTAAAATCTAATGCTTGTCTGTTAAGATGAGAAACGTGTGAGCTTCGTGAATGATGTAGTTCGTTTGAGCTGAAAAGTGACAGCCCTTACCTGAAACGAAGTCTTGCCTGTAGGAAGACATAGAGCCTGGGATTTAACTCCATTTCTGAAGGGAAGCACACAGCATAGTTTTCATCCATGGATCACACTCTGCTTTAGAGCAAGAAGCACGCTCTTGCTTTCTAGATTCTCTAATACAGCAGGAAATATGAGTGTGCTCAGAACAAAAGATCGGTGTTTCCTACACATACAGACTATATGTAGTCCAAATCTTCTTCTGAAACTGATACAATGCACTGGTCCTCTAACATCCAATTCTTGTCTGTTAAGATGAGAAACGTGTGAATTCGTGAACGATGTAGTTCGTTTGAGCAGAAAAGTGACTGCCCTTACTTGAAACGAAGTCTTGCTTGTAGGGAGACTCAGAGCATGGGATTTAACTCCATTTCTGAAGTGAAACACACAGCATTGTCTCATCCATTGATCACACTCTGCTTTAGAACAAGAAGCACGCTCCTGATTTCTAGAGTCTCTAAGACAGCAGGAAATCTGAGTGTGCCCAGAACAAAAGAACGGTGTTTCCTACACATATGGACCATATGTAGTCCAACTCTGCTTCTGAAACAGATACAAAGCACTGGTACTCTAACATCCAATGCTTGTCAGTAAAGATGAGAAGCGTGTGAGCTCAGTGAAGGATGTAGTTCGATTGAGCTGTAAAGTGACTGCCCTTACCTGAAACAAATTCTTGCATGTAGGGAGACTCTGAGCCTGGGATATAACTCCATTTCTGAAGGGAAACACACAGCATAGTTCTCATCCATGGATCACACTCTGCTTTAGAGCAAGAAGCACGCTCTTGCTTTCTAGAGTCTCTAATACAGCAGGAAATCTCAGTGTGCCCAGAACAAAATAACGGTGTTTCCTACACATACGGACCATATCTAGTCCAACTCTTCTTCTGAAACTGATACAAAGCACTGGTCCTTTAACATCCAATGCTTGTCAGTTAAGATGAGAAACGTGTGAGCTTCGTGAACGATGTAGTTCGTTTGAGCAGAAAAGTGACTGCCCTTACCTGAATTGAAGTCTTGCTTGTAGGAAGACTCAGAGCCTTGGATTTAACTCCATTTCTGAGGTAAAACACACAGCAGTGTAATCATCCATTGATCACACTCTGCTTTAGAACAAGAAGCACGCTCTTGCTTTCTAGACTCTCTAAGACAGCAGGAAACGTGAGTGTGCTGAGAACAAAAGAACGTTGTTTCCTACACATACGGACATTATATTTCAACTCTGCTTCTGAAACTGATAAAAAGCACTGGTCCTCTAAAATCTAATGTTTGTCTGTTAAGATGAGAAACGTGTGAGCTTCGTGAATGATGTAGTTCGTTTGAGCTGAAAAGTGACAGCCCTTACCTGAAACGAAGTCTTGCCTGTAGGAAGACATAGAGCCTGGGATTTAACTCCATTTCTGAAGGGAAGCACACAGCATAGTTTTCATCCATGGATCACACTCTGCTTTAGAGCAAGAAGCACGCTCTTGCTTTCTAGATTCTCTAATACAGCAGGAAATATGAGTGTGCCCAGAACAAAAGAACGGTGTTTCCTACACATACGGACTATATGTAGTCCAAATCTTCTTCTGAAACTGATACAATGCACTGGTCCTCTAACATCCAATTCTTGTCTGTTAAGATGAGAAACGTGTGAATTCGTGAACGATGTAGTTCGTTTGAGCAGAAAAGTGACTGCCCTTACCTGAAACGAAGTCTTGCTTGTAGGGAGACTCAGAGCCTGGGATTTAACTCCATTTCTGAAGGGAAACACACAGCATAGTTTTCATCCATGGATCACACTCTGCTTTAGAGCAAGAAGCACGCTCTTGCTTTCTAGATTCTCTAATACAGCAGGAAATCTGAATGTGCCCAGAACAAAAGAAAGGTGTTTCCTACACATACGGACCATATCTAGTCCAACTCTGCTTCTGAAAAAGATACAAAGCACTGGTCCTCTAATATCCAATGCTTGTCTGTTAAGATGAGAAACGTGTGAGCTCAGTGAACGATGTAGTTCGTTTGAGCTGAAAAGTGACTGCGCTTACATGAAACGAAGTCTTGCTTGTAGGAAGACATAGATCCTGGGATTTAACTACTTTTCTGAAGGGAAACACACAGCATAGTTTTCATACATGGATCACACTCTGCTTTAGAGCGAGAAGCACGCTCTTGCTTTCTAAATTCTCTAAGACAGCAGGAAACGTGAGTGTGCTGAGAAAAAAAGAACGGTGTTTCCTACACTTACAGACCATATCTAGTCCAACTCTGCTTCTGAAACAGATACAAAGCACTGGTACTCTAACATCCAATGCTTGTCAGTTAAGATGAGAAACGTGTGAGCTCAGTGAAGGATGTAGTTCGATTGAGCTGTAAAGTGACTGCCCTTACCTGAAACAAATTCTTGCATGTAGGGAGACTCTGAGCCTGGGATATAACTCCATTTCTGAAGGGAAACACACAGCATAGTTCTCATCCATGGATCACACTCTGCTTTAGAGCAAGAAGCACGCTCTTGCTTTCTAGAGTCTCTAATACAGCAGGAAATCTGAGTCTGCCCAGAACAAAAGAACGGTGTTTCCTACACATACGGACCATATCTAGTCCAACTCTTCTTCTGAAACTGATACAAAGCACTGGTCCTTTAACATCCAATGCTTGTCAGTTAAGATGAGAAACGTGTGAGCTTCGTGAACGATGTAGTTCGTTTGAGCAGAAAAGTGACTGCCCTTACCTGAATTGAAGTCTTGCTTGTAGGAAGACTCAGAGCCTTGGATTTAACTCCATTTCTGAGGTAAAACACACAGCAGTGTAATCATCCATTGATCACACTCTGCTTTAGAACAAGAAGCACGCTCTGGCTTTCTAGACTCTCTAAGACAGCAGGAAACGTGAGTGTGCTGAGAACAAAAGAACGGTGTTTCCTACACATACGGACATTATATAGTTCAACTCTGCTTCTGAAACTGATAAAAAGCACTGGTCCTCTAAAATCTAATGTTTGTCTGTTAAGATGAGAAACGTGTGAGCTTCGTGAACGATGTAGTTCGTTTGAGCTGAAAAGTGACTGCCCTTACCTGAAATGAAATCTTGCTTGTCGGAAGACACAGAGCCTGGGATTTAAGTCCATTTCTGAAGGGAAACACACAGCATAGTTCTCATCCATGGATCACACTCTGCTTTAGAGCGAGAAGCACACTCTAGCTTTCTAGAGTCTCTAAGACAGCCGGAAACGTGAGTGTGCTGAGAACAAAAGAACGGTGTTTCCTACACATACGGACATTATATAGTCCAACTCTGCTTTGAAACTGATAAAAAGCACTGGTCCTCTAAAATCTAATGCTTGTCTGTTAAGATGAGAAACGTGTGAGCTTCGTGAATGATGTAGTTCGTTTGAGCTGAAAAGTGACAGCCCTTACCTGAAACGAAGTCTTGCCTGTAGGAAGACATAGAGCCTGGGATTTAACTCCATTTCTGAAGGGAAGCACACAGCATAGTTTTCATCCATGGATCACACTCTGCTTTAGAGCAAGAAGCACGCTCTTGCTTTCTAGATTCTCTAATACAGCAGGAAATATGAGTGTGCCCAGAACAAAAGAACGGTGTTTCCTACACATACAGACTATATGTAGTCCAAATCTTCTTCTGAAACTGATACAATGCACTGGTCCTCTAACATCCAATGCTTGTCAGTTAAGATGAGAAACGTGTGAGCTCAGTGAAGGATGTAGTTCGATTGAGCTGTAAAGTGACTGCCCTTACCTGAAACAAATTCTTGCATGTAGGGAGACTCTGAGCCTGGGATATAACTCCATTTCTGAAGGGAAACACACAGCATAGTTCTCATCCATGGATCACACTCTGCTTTAGAGCAAGAAGCACGCTCTTGCTTTCTAGAGTCTCTAATACAGCAGGAAATCTCAGTGTGCCCAGAACAAAAGAACGGTGTTTCCTACACATACGGACCATATCTAGTCCAACTCTTCTTCTGAAACTGATACAAAGCACTGGTCCTTTAACATCCAATGCTTGTCAGTTAAGATGAGAAACGTGTGAGCTTCGTGAACGATGTAGTTCGTTTGAGCAGAAAAGTGACTGCCCTTACCTGAATTGAAGTCTTGCTTGTAGGAAGACTCAGAGCCTTGGATTTAACTCCATTTCTGAGGTAAAACACACAGCAGTGTAATCATCCATTGATCACACTCTGCTTTAGAACAAGAAGCACGCTCTGGCTTTCTAGACTCTCTAAGACAGCAGGAAACGTGAGTGTGCTGAGAACAAAAGAACGTTGTTTCCTACACATACGGACATTATATTTCAACTCTGCTTCTGAAACTGATAAAAAGCACTGGTCCTCTAAAATCTAATGTTTGTCTGTTAAGATGAGAAACGTGTGAGCTTCGTGAATGATGTAGTTCGTTTGAGCTGAAAAGTGACAGCCCTTACCTGAAACGAAGTCTTGCCTGTAGGAAGACATAGAGCCTGGGATTTAACTCCATTTCTGAAGGGAAGCACACAGCATAGTTTTCATCCATGGATCACACTCTGCTTTAGAGCAAGAAGCACGCTCTTGCTTTCTAGATTCTCTAATACAGCAGGAAATATGAGTGTGCCCAGAACAAAAGAACGGTGTTTCCTACACATACGGACTATATGTAGTCCAAATCTTCTTCTGAAACTGATACAATGCACTGGTCCTCTAACATCCAATTCTTGTCTGTTAAGATGAGAAACGTGTGAATTCGTGATCGATGTAGTTCGTTTGAGCAGAAAAGTGACTGCCCTTACCTGAAACGAAGTCTTGCTTGTAGGGAGACTCAGAGCCTGGGATTTAACTCCATTTCTGAAGGGAAACACACAGCATAGTTTTCATCCATGGATCACACTCTGCTTTAGAGCAAGAAGCACGCTCTTGCTTTCTAGATTCTCTAATACAGCAGGAAATCTGAATGTGCCCAGAACAAAAGAAAGGTGTTTCCTACACATACAGACCATATCTAGTCCAACTCTGCTTCTGAAAAAGATACAAAGCACTGGTCCTCTAATATCCAATGCTTGTCTGTTAAGATGAGAAACGTGTGAGCTCAGTGAACGATGTAGTTCGTTTGAGCTGAAAAGTGACTGCGCTTACATGAAACGAAGTCTTGCTTGTAGGAAGACATAGATCCTGGGATTTAACTACTTTTCTGAAGGGAAACACACAGCATAGTTTTCATACATGGATCACACTCTGCTTTAGAGCGAGAAGCACGCTCTTGCTTTCTAAAGTCTCTAAGACAGCAGGAAACGTGAGTGTGCTGAGAAAAAAAGAACGGTGTTTCCTACACTTACAGACCATATCTAGTCCAACTCTGCTTCTGAAACAGATACAAAGCACTGGTACTCTAACATCCAATGCTTGTCAGTTAAGATGAGAAACGTGTGAGCTCAGTGAAGGATGTAGTTCGATTGAGCTGTAAAGTGACTGCCCTTACCTGAAACAAATTCTTGCATGTAGGGAGACTCTGAGCCTGGGATATAACTCCATTTCTGAAGGGAAACACACAGCATAGTTCTCATCCATGGATCACACTCTGCTTTAGAGCAAGAAGCACGCTCTTGCTTTCTAGAGTCTCTAATACAGCAGGAAATCTGAGTCTGCCCAGAACAAAAGAACGGTGTTTCCTACACATACGGACCATATCTAGTCCAACTCTTCTTCTGAAACTGATACAAAGCACTGGTCCTTTAACATCCAATGCTTGTCAGTTAAGATGAGAAACGTGTGAGCTTCGTGAACGATGTAGTTCGTTTGAGCAGAAAAGTGACTGCCCTTACCTGAATTGAAGTCTTGCTTGTAGGAAGACTCAGAGCCTTGGATTTAACTCCATTTCTGAGGTAAAACACACAGCAGTGTAATCATCCATTGATCACACTCTGCTTTAGAACAAGAAGCACGCTCTGGCTTTCTAGACTCTCTAAGACAGCAGGAAACGTGAGTGTGCTGAGAACAAAAGAACGGTGTTTCCTACACATACGGACATTATATAGTTCAACTCTGCTTCTGAAACTGATAAAAAGCACTGGTCCTCTAAAATCTAATGTTTGTCTGTTAAGATGAGAAACGTGTGAGCTTCGTGAACGATGTAGTTCGTTTGAGCTGAAAAGTGACTGCCCTTACCTGAAATGAAATCTTGCTTGTCGGAAGACACAGAGCCTGGGATTTAAGTCCATTTCTGAAGGGAAACACACAGCATAGTTCTCATCCATGGATCACACTCTGCTTTAGAGCGAGAAGCACACTCTAGCTTTCTAGAGTCTCTAAGACAGCCGGAAACGTGAGTGTGCTGAGAACAAAAGAACGGTGTTTCCTACACATACGGACATTATATAGTCCAACTCTGCTTTGAAACTGATAAAAAGCACTGGTCCTCTAAAATCTAATGCTTGTCTGTTAAGATGAGAAACGTGTGAGCTTCGTGAATGATGTAGTTCGTTTGAGCTGAAAAGTGACAGCCCTTACCTGAAACGAAGTCTTGCCTGTAGGAAGACATAGAGCCTGGGATTTAACTCCATTTCTGAAGGGAAGCACACAGCATAGTTTTCATCCATGGATCACACTCTGCTTTAGAGCAAGAAGCACGCTCTTGCTTTCTAGATTCTCTAATACAGCAGGAAATATGAGTGTGCCCAGAACAAAAGAACGGTGTTTCCTACACATACAGACTATATGTAGTCCAAATCTTCTTCTGAAACTGATACAATGCACTGGTCCTCTAACATCCAATTCTTGTCTGTTAAGATGAGAAACGTGTGAATTCGTGAACGATGTAGTTCGTTTGAGCAGAAAAGTGACTGCCCTTACTTGAAACGAAGTCTTGCTTGTAGGGAGACTCAGAGCATGGGATTTAACTCCATTTCTGAAGTGAAACACACAGCATTGTCTCATCCATTGATCACACTCTGCTTTAGAACAAGAAGCACGCTCCTGATTTCTAGAGTCTCTAAGACAGCAGGAAATCTGAGTGTGCCCAGAACAAAAGAACGGTGTTTCCTACACATATGGACCATATGTAGTCCAACTCTGCTTCTGAAACAGATACAAAGCACTGGTACTCTAACATCCAATGCTTGTCAGTTAAGATGAGAAACGTGTGAGCTCAGTGAAGGATGTAGTTCGATTGAGCTGTAAAGTGACTGCCCTTACCTGAAACAAATTCTTGCATGTAGGGAGACTCTGAGCCTGGGATATAACTCCATTTCTGAAGGGAAACACACAGCATAGTTCTCATCCATGGATCACACTCTGCTTTAGAGCAAGAAGCACGCTCTTGCTTTCTAGAGTCTCTAATACAGCAGGAAATCTCAGTGTGCCCAGAACAAAAGAACGGTGTTTCCTACACATACGGACCATATCTAGTCCAACTCTTCTTCTGAAACTGATACAAAGCACTGGTCCTTTAACATCCAATGCTTGTCAGTTAAGATGAGAAACGTGTGAGCTTCATGAACGATGTAGTTCGTTTGAGCAGAAAAGTGACTGCCCTTACCTGAATTGAAGTCTTGCTTGTAGGAAGACTCAGAGCCTTGGATTTAACTCCATTTCTGAGGTAAAACACACAGCAGTGTAATCATCCATTGATCACACTCTGCTTTAGAACAAGAAGCACGCTCTTGCTTTCTAGACTCTCTAAGACAGCAGGAAACGTGAGTGTGCTGAGAACAAAAGAACGTTGTTTCCTACACATACGGACATTATATAGTTCAACTCTGCTTCTGAAACTGATAAAAAGCACTGGTCCTCTAAAATCTAATGTTTGTCTGTTAAGATGAGAAACGTGTGAGCTTCGTGAATGATGTAGTTCGTTTGAGCAGAAAAGTGACAGCCCTTACCTGAAACGAAGTCTTGCCTGTAGGAAGACATAGAGCCTGGGATTTAACTCCATTTCTGAAGGGAAGCACACAGCATAGTTTTCATCCATGGATCACACTCTGCTTTAGAGCAAGAAGCACGCTCTTGCTTTCTAGATTCTCTAATACAGCAGGAAATATGAGTGTGCCCAGAACAAAAGAACGGTGTTTCCTACACATACGGACTATATGTAGTCCAAATCTTCTTCTGAAACTGATACAATGCACTGGTCCTCTAACATCCAATTCTTGTCTGTTAAGATGAGAAACGTGTGAATTCGTGAACGATGTAGTTCGTTTGAGCAGAAAAGTGACTGCCCTTACCTGAAACGAAGTCTTGCTTGTAGGGAGACTCAGAGCCTGGGATTTAACTCCATTTCTGAGGTAAAACACACAGCAGTGTAATCATCCATTGATCACACTCTGCTTTAGAACAAGAAGCACGCTCTTGCTTTCTAGACTCTCTAAGACAGCAGGAAACGTGAGTGTGCTGAGAACAAAAGAACGTTGTTTCCTACACATACGGACATTATATTTCAACTCTGCTTCTGAAACTGATAAAAAGCACTGGTCCTCTAAAATCTAATGTTTGTCTGTTAAGATGAGAAACGTGTGAGCTTCGTGAATGATGTAGTTCGTTTGAGCTGAAAAGTGACAGCCCTTACCTGAAACGAAGTCTTGCCTGTAGGAAGACATAGAGCCTGGGATTTAACTCCATTTCTGAAGGGAAGCACACAGCATAGTTTTCATCCATGGATCACACTCTGCTTTAGAGCAAGAAGCACGCTCTTGCTTTCTAGATTCTCTAATACAGCAGGAAATATGAGTGTGCCCAGAACAAAAGAACGGTGTTTCCTACACATACAGACTATATGTAGCCCAAATCTTCTTCTGAAACTGATACAATGCACTGGTCCTCTAACATCCAATTCTTGTCTGTTAAGATGAGAAACGTGTGAATTCGTGAACGATGTAGTTCGTTTGAGCAGAAAAGTGACTGCCCTTACCTGAAACGAAGTCTTGCTTGTAGGGAGACTCAGAGCCTGGGATTTAACTCCATTTCTGAAGGGAAACACACAGCATAGTTTTCATCCATGGATCACACTCTGCTTTAGAGCAAGAAGCACGCTCTTGCTTTCTAGATTCTCTAATACAGCAGGAAATCTGAATGTGCCCAGAACAAAAGAAAGGTGTTTCCTACACATACAGACCATATCTAGTCCAACTCTGCTTCTGAAAAAGATACAAAGCACTGGTCCTCTAATATCCAATGCTTGTCTGTTAACATGAGAAACGTGTGAGCTCAGTGAACGATGTAGTTCGTTTGAGCTGAAAAGTGACTGCGCTTACATGAAACGAAGTCTTGCTTGTAGGAAGACATAGATCCTGGGATTTAACTACTTTTCTGAAGGGAAACACACAGCATAGTTTTCATACATGGATCACACTCTGCTTTAGAGCGAGAAGCACGCTCTTGCTTTCTAAAGTCTCTAAGACAGCAGGAAACGTGAGTGTGCTGAGAAAAAAAGAACGGTGTTTCCTACACTTACAGACCATATCTAGTCCAACTCTGCTTCTGAAACAGATACAAAGCACTGGTACTCTAACATCCAATGCTTGTCAGTTAAGATGAGAAACGTGTGAGCTCAGTGAAGGATGTAGTTCGATTGAGCTGTAAAGTGACTGCCCTTACCTGAAACAAATTCTTGCATGTAGGGAGACTCTGAGCCTGGGATATAACTCCATTTCTGAAGGGAAACACACAGCATAGTTCTCATCCATGGATCACACTCTGCTTTAGAGCAAGAAGCACGCTCTTGCTTTCTAGAGTCTCTAATACAGCAGGAAATCTGAGTCTGCCCAGAACAAAAGAACGGTGTTTCCTACACATACGGACCATATCTAGTCCAACTCTTCTTCTGAAACTGATACAAAGCACTGGTCCTTTAACATCCAATGCTTGTCAGTTAAGATGAGAAACGTGTGAGCTTCGTGAACGATGTAGTTCGTTTGAGCAGAAAAATGACTGCCCTTACCTGAATTGAAGTCTTGCTTGTAGGAAGACTCAGAGCCTTGGATTTAACTCCATTTCTGAGGTAAAACACACAGCAGTGTAATCATCCATTGATCACACTCTGCTTTAGAACAAGAAGCACGCTCTGGCTTTCTAGACTCTCTAAGACAGCAGGAAACGTGAGTGTGCTGAGAACAAAAGAACGGTGTTTCCTACACATACGGACATTATATAGTTCAACTCTGCTTCTGAAACTGATAAAAAGCACTGGTCCTCTAAAATCTAATGTTTGTCTGTTAAGATGAGAAACGTGTGAGCTTCGTGAACGATGTAGTTCGTTTGAGCTGAAAAGTGACTGCCCTTACCTGAAATGAAATCTTGCTTGTCGGAAGACACAGAGCCTGGGATTTAAGTCCATTTCTGAAGGGAAACACACAGCATAGTTCTCATCCATGGATCACACTCTGCTTTAGAGCGAGAAGCACACTCTAGCTTTCTAGAGTCTCTAAGACAGCCGGAAACGTGAGTGTGCTGAGAACAAAAGAACGGTGTTTCCTACACATACGGACATTATATAGTCCAACTCTGCTTTGAAACTGATAAAAAGCACTGGTCCTCTAAAATCTAATGCTTGTCTGTTAAGATGAGAAACGTGTGAGCTTCGTGAATGATGTAGTTCGTTTGAGCTGAAAAGTGACAGCCCTTACCTGAAACGAAGTCTTGCCTGTAGGAAGACATAGAGCCTGGGATTTAACTCCATTTCTGAAGGGAAGCACACAGCATAGTTTTCATCCATGGATCACACTCTGCTTTAGAGCAAGAAGCACGCTCTTGCTTTCTAGATTCTCTAATACAGCAGGAAATATGAGTGTGCCCAGAACAAAAGAACGGTGTTTCCTACACATACAGACTATATGTAGTCCAAATCTTCTTCTGAAACTGATACAATGCACTGGTCCTCTAACATCCAATTCTTGTCTGTTAAGATGAGAAACGTGTGAATTCGTGAACGATGTAGTTCGTTTGAGCAGAAAAGTGACTGCCCTTACTTGAAACGAAGTCTTGCTTGTAGGGAGACTCAGAGCATGGGATTTAACTCCATTTCTGAAGTGAAACACACAGCATTGTCTCATCCATTGATCACACTCTGCTTTAGAACAAGAAGCACGCTCCTGATTTCTAGAGTCTCTAAGACAGCAGGAAATCTGAGTGTGCCCAGAACAAAAGAACGGTGTTTCCTACACATATGGACCATATGTAGTCCAACTCTGCTTCTGAAACAGATACAAAGCACTGGTACTCTAACATCCAATGCTTGTCAGTTAAGATGAGAAACGTGTGAGCTCAGTGAAGGATGTAGTTCGATTGAGCTGAAAAGTGACTGCGCTTACCTGAAACAAATTCTTGCATGTAGGGAGACTCTGAGCCTGGGAAATAACTCCATTTCTGAAGGGAAACACACAGCATAGTTCTCATCCATGGATCACACTCTGCTTTAGAGCAAGAAGCACGCTCTTGCTTTCTAGAGTCTCTAATACAGCAGGAAATCTCAGTGTGCCCAGAACAAAAGAACGGTGTTTCCTACACATACGGACCATATCTAGTCCAACTCTTCTTCTGAAACTGATACAAAGCACTGGTCCTTTAACATCCAATGCTTGTCAGTTAAGATGAGAAACGTGTGAGCTTCGTGAACGATGTAGTTCGTTTGAGCAGAAAAGTGACTGCCCTTACCTGAATTGAAGTCTTGCTTGTAGGAAGACTCGGAGCCTTGGATTTAACTCCATTTCTGAGGTAAAACACACAGCAGTGTAATCATCCATTGATCACACTCTGCTTTAGAACAAGAAGCACGCTCTTGCTTTCTAGACTCTCTAAGACAGCAGGAAACGTGAGTGTGCTGAGAACAAAAGAACGTTGTTTCCTACACATACGGACATTATATAGTTCAACTCTGCTTCTGAAACTGATAAAAAGCACTGGTCCTCTAAAATCTAATGTTTGTCTGTTAAGATGAGAAACGTGTGAGCTTCGTGAATGATGTAGTTCGTTTGAGCTGAAAAGTGACAGCCCTTACCTGAAACGAAGTCTTGCCTGTAGGAAGACATAGAGCCTGGGATTTAACTCCATTTCTGAAGGGAAGCACACAGCATAGTTTTCATCCATGGATCACACTCTGCTTTAGAGCAAGAAGCACGCTCTTGCTTTCTAGATTCTCTAATACAGCAGGAAATATGAGTGTGCCCAGAACAAAAGAACGGTGTTTCCTACACATACGGACTATATGTAGTCCAAATCTTCTTCTGAAACTGATACAAAGCACTGGTCCTCTAACATCCAATTCTTGTCTGTTAAGATGAGAAACGTGTGAATTCGTGAACGATGTAGTTCGTTTGAGCAGAAAAGTGACTGCCCTTACCTGAAACGAAGTCTTGCTTGTAGGGAGACTCAGAGCCTGGGATTTAACTCCATTTCTGAGGTAAAACACACAGCAGTGTAATCATCCATTGATCACACTCTGCTTTAGAACAAGAAGCACGCTCTTGCTTTCTAGACTCTCTAAGACAGCAGGAAACGTGAGTGTGCTGAGAACAAAAGAACGTTGTTTCCTACACATACGGACATTATATTTCAACTCTGCTTCTGAAACTGATAAAAAGCACTGGTCCTCTAAAATCTAATGTTTGTCTGTTAAGATGAGAAACGTGTGAGCTTCGTGAATGATGTAGTTCGTTTGAGCTGAAAAGTGACAGCCCTTACCTGAAACGAAGTCTTGCCTGTAGGAAGACATAGAGCCTGGGATTTAACTCCATTTCTGAAGGGAAGCACACAGCATAGTTTTCATCCATGGATCACACTCTGCTTTAGAGCAAGAAGCACGCTCTTGCTTTCTAGATTCTCTAATACAGCAGGAAATATGAGTGTGCCCAGAACAAAAGAACGGTGTTTCCTACACATACGGACTATATGTAGTCCAAATCTTCTTCTGAAACTGATACAATGCACTGGTCCTCTAACATCCAATTCTTGTCTGTTAAGATGATAAACGTGTGAATTCGTGAACGATGTAGTTCGTTTGAGCAGAAAAGTGACTGCCCTTACCTGAAACGAAGTCTTGCTTGTAGGGAGACTCAGAGCCTGGGATTTAACTCCATTTCTGAAGGGAAACACACAGCATAGTTTTCATCCATGGATCACACTCTGCTTTAGAGCAAGAAGCACGCTCTTGCTTTCTAGATTCTCTAATACAGCAGGAAATCTGAATGTGCCCAGAACAAAAGAAAGGTGTTTCCTACACATACAGACCATATCTAGTCCAACTCTGCTTCTGAAAAAGATACAAAGCACTGGTCCTCTAATATCCAATGCTTGTCTGTTAAGATGAGAAACGTGTGAGCTCAGTGAACGATGTAGTTCGTTTGAGCTGAAAAGTGACTGCGCTTACATGAAACGAAGTCTTGCTTGTAGGAAGACATAGAACCTGGGATTTAACTACTTTTCTGAAGGGAAACACACAGCATAGTTTTCATACTTGGATCACACTCTGCTTTAGAGCGAGAAGCACGCTCTTGCTTTCTAAAGTCTCTAAGACAGCAGGAAACGTGAGTGTGCTGAGAAAAAAAGAACGGTGTTTCCTACACTTACAGACCATATCTAGTCCAACTCTGCTTCTGAAACAGATACAAAGCACTGGTACTCTAACATCCAATGCTTGTCAGTTAAGATGAGAAACGTGTGAGCTCAGTGAAGGATGTAGTTCGATTGAGCTGTAAAGTGACTGCCCTTACCTGAAACAAATTCTTGCATGTAGGGAGACTCTGAGCCTGGGATATAACTCCATTTCTGAAGGGAAACACACAGCATAGTTCTCATCCATGGATCACACTCTGCTTTAGAGCAAGAAGCACGCTCTTGCTTTCTAGAGTCTCTAATACAGCAGGAAATCTGAGTCTGCCCAGAACAAAAGAACGGTGTTTCCTACACATACGGACCATATCTAGTCCAACTCTTCTTCTGAAACTGATACAAAGCACTGGTCCTTTAACATCCAATGCTTGTCAGTT
Organism: Onychomys leucogaster; assembly: GCA_949786385.1. Lineage (NCBI taxonomy): Eukaryota > Metazoa > Chordata > Mammalia > Rodentia > Cricetidae > Onychomys > Onychomys leucogaster. The sequence goes on from CATKUP010000714.1 coordinate 19,507, forward strand.
AAGATGAGAAACGTGTGAGCTTCGTGAACGATGTAGTTCCTTTGAGCAGAAAAGTGACTGCCCTTACCTGAATTGAAGTCTTGCTTGTAGGAAGACTCAGAGCCTTGGATTTAACTCCATTTCTGAGGTAAAACACACAGCAGTGTAATCATCCATTGATCACACTCTGCTTTAGAACAAGAAGCACGCTCTTGCTTTCTAGACTCTCTAAGACAGCAGGAAACGTGAGTGTGCTGAGAACAAAAGAACGGTGTTTCCTACACATACGGACATTATATAGTTCAACTCTGCTTCTGAAACTGATAAAAAGCACTGGTCCTCTAAAATCTAATGTTTGTCTGTTAAGATGAGAAAGGTGTGAGCTTCGTGAACGATGTAGTTCGTTTGAGCTGAAAAGTGACTGCCCTTACCTGAAATGAAATCTTGCTTGTCGGAAGACACAGAGCCTGGGATTTAAGTCCATTTCTGAAGGGAAACACACAGCATAGTTCTCATCCATGGATCACACTCTGCTTTAGAGCGAGAAGCACACTCTAGCTTTCTAGAGTCTCTAAGACAGCCGGAAACGTGAGTGTGCTGAGAACAAAAGAACGGTGTTTCCTACACATACGGACATTATATAGTCCAACTCTGCTTTGAAACTGATAAAAAGCACTGGTTCTCTAAAATCTAATGCTTGTCTGTTAAGATGAGAAACGTGTGAGCTTCGTGAATGATGTAGTTCGTTTGAGCTGAAAAGTGACAGCCCTTACCTGAAACGAAGTCTTGCCTGTAGGAAGACATAGAGCCTGGGATTTAACTCCATTTCTGAAGGGAAGCACACAGCATAGTTTTCATCCATGGATCACACTCTGCTTTAGAGCAAGAAGCACGCTCTTGCTTTCTAGATTCTCTAATACAGCAGGAAATATGAGTGTGCCCAGAACAAAAGAACGGTGTTTCCTACACATACAGACTATATGTAGTCCAAATCTTCTTCTGAAACTGATACAATGCACTGGTCCTCTAACATCCAATTCTTGTCTGTTAAGATGAGAAACGTGTGAATTCGTGAACGATGTAGTTCGTTTGAGCAGAAAAGTGACTGCCCTTACTTGAAACGAAGTCTTGCTTGTAGGGAGACTCAGAGCATGGGATTTAACTCCATTTCTGAAGTGAAACACACAGCATTGTCTCATCCATTGATCACACTCTGCTTTAGAACAAGAAGCACGCTCCTGATTTCTAGAGTCTCTAAGACAGCAGGAAATCTGAGTGTGCCCAGAACAAAAGAACGGTGTTTCCTACACATATGGACCATATGTAGTCCAACTCTGCTTCTGAAACAGATACAAAGCACTGGTACTCTAACATCCAATGCTTGTCAGTTAAGATGAGAAACGTGTGAGCTCAGTGAAGGATGTAGTTCGATTGAGCTGTAAAGTGACTGCCCTTACCTGAAACAAATTCTTGCATGTAGGGAGACTCTGAGCCTGGGATATAACTCCATTTCTGAAGGGAAACACACAGCATAGTTCTCATCCATGGATCACACTCTGCTTTAGAGCAAGAAGCACGCTCTTGCTTTCTAGAGTCTCTAATACAGCAGGAAATCTCAGTGTGCCCAGAACAAAAGAACGGTGTTTCCTACACATACGGACCATATCTAGTCCAACTCTTCTTCTGAAACTGATACAAAGCACTGGTCCTTTAACATCCAATGCTTGTCAGTTAAGATGAGAAACGTGTGAGCTTCGTGAACGATGTAGTTCGTTTGAGCAGAAAAGTGACTGCCCTTACCTGAATTGAAGTCTTGCTTGTAGGAAGACTCAGAGCCTTGGATTTAACTCCATTTCTGAGGTAAAACACACAGCAGTGTAATCATCCATTGATCACACTCTGCTTTAGAACAAGAAGCACGCTCTTGCTTTCTAGACTCTCTAAGACAGCAGGAAACGTGAGTGTGCTGAGAACAAAAGAACGTTGTTTCCTACACATACGGACATTATATAGTTCAACTCTGCTTCTGAAACTGATAAAAAGCACTGGTCCTCTAAAATCTAATGTTTGTCTGTTAAGATGAGAAACGTGTGAGCTTCGTGAATGATGTAGTTCGTTTGAGCTGAAAAGTGACAGCCCTTACCTGAAACGAAGTCTTGCCTGTAGGAAGACATAGAGCCTGGGATTTAACTCCATTTCTGAAGGGAAGCACACAGCATAGTTTTCATCCATGGATCACACTCTGCTTTAGAGCAAGAAGCACGCTCTTGCTTTCTAGATTCTCTAATACAGCAGGAAATATGAGTGTGCCCAGAACCAAAGAACGGTGTTTCCTACACATACGGACTATATGTAGTCCAAATCTTCTTCTGAAACTGATACAATGCACTGGTCCTCTAACATCCAATTCTTGTCTGTTAAGATGAGAAACGTGTGAATTCGTGAACGATGTAGTTCGTTTGAGCAGAAAAGTGACTGCCCTTACCTGAAACGAAGTCTTGCTTGTAGGGAGACTCAGAGCCTGGGATTTAACTCCATTTCTGAAGGGAAACACACAGCATAGTTCTCAATCATGGATCACAGTCTGCTTTAGAGCGAGAAGCACGCTCTTGCTTTCTAGAGTCTCTAAGACAGCAGGAAACATGAGTGTGCGGAGAACAAAAGAACGGTGTTTCCTACACATACGGACCATATCTAGTCCATCTCTTCTTCTGAAACTGATGCAAAGCACTGATCCTCTAACATCCAATGCTTGTCTGTTAAGATGAGAAACGTGTGAGCTCAGTGAACGATGTAGTTCGTTTGAGCTGAAAAGTGACTGCGCTTACATGAAACGAATTCTTGCTTGTAGGAAGACATAGATCCTGGGATTTAACTACTTTTCTGAAGGGAAACACACAGCATAGTTTTCATACATGGATCACACTCTGCTTTAGAGCGAGAAGCACGCTCTTGCTTTCTAAGTCTCTAAGACAGCAGGAAACGTGAGTGTGCTGAGAAAAAAAGAACGGTTTTTCCTACACTTACAGACCATATCTAGTCCAACTCTGCTTCTGAAACAGATACAAAGCACTGGTACTCTAACATCCAATGCTTGTCAGTTAAGATGAGAAACGTGTGAGCTCAGTGAAGGATGTAGTTCGTTTGAGCTGTAAAGTGACTGCCCTTACCTGAAACAAATTCTTGCATGTAGGGAGACTCTGAGCCTGGGATATAACTCCATTTCTGAAGGGAAACACACAGCATAGTTCTCATCCATGGATCACACTCTGCTTTAGAGCAAGAAGCACGCTCTTGCTTTCTAGAGTCTCTAATACAGCAGGAAATCTCAGTGTGCCCAGAACAAAAGAACGGTGTTTCCTACACATACGGACCATATCTAGTCCAACTCTTCTTCTGAAACTGATACAAAGCACTGGTCCTTTAACATCCAATGCTTGTCAGTTAAGATGAGAAACGTGTGAGCTTCGTGAACGATGTAGTTCGTTTGAGCAGAAAAGTGACTGCCCTTACCTGAATTGAAGTCTTGCTTGTAGGAAGACTCAGAGCCTTGGATTTAACTCCATTTCTGAGGTAAAACACACAGCAGTGTAATCATCCATTGATCACACTCTGCTTTAGAACAAGAAGCACGCTCTGGCTTTCTAGACTCTCTAAGACAGCAGGAAACGTGAGTGTGCTGAGAACAAAAGAACGGTGTTTCCTACACATACGGACATTATATAGTTCAACTCTGCTTCTGAAACTGATAAAAAGCACTGGTCCTCTAAAATCTAATGTTTGTCTGTTAAGAGGAGAAACGTTTGAGCTTCGTGAACGATGTAGTTCGTTTGAGCTGAAAAGTGACTGCCCTTACCTGAAATGAAATCTTGCTTGTCGGAAGACACAGAGCCTGGGATTTAAGTCCATTTCTGAAGGGAAACACACAGCATAGTTCTCATCCATGGATCACACTCTGCTTTAGAGCGAGAAGCACACTCTAGCTTTCTAGAGTCTCTAAGACAGCCGGAAACGTGAGTGTGCTGAGAACAAAAGAACGGTGTTTCCTACACATACGGACATTATATAGTCCAACTCTGCTTTGAAACTGATAAAAAGCACTGGTCCTCTAAAATCTAATGCTTGTCTGTTAAGATGAGAAACGTGTGAGCTTCGTGAATGATGTAGTTCGTTTGAGCTGAAAAGTGACAGCCCTTACCTGAAACGAAGTCTTGCCTGTAGGAAGACATAGAGCCTGGGATTTAACTTCATTTCTGAAGGGAAGCACACAGCATAGTTTTCATCCATGGATCACACTCTGCTTTAGAGCAAGAAGCACGCTCTTGCTTTCTAGATTCTCTAATACAGCAGGAAATATGAGTGTGCCCAGAACAAAAGAACGGTGTTTCCTACACATACAGACTATATGTAGTCCAAATCTTCTTCTGAAACTGATACAATGCACTGGTCCTCTAACATCCAATTCTTGTCTGTTAAGATGAGAAACGTGTGAATTCGTGAACGATGTAGTTCGTTTGAGCAGAAAAGTGACTGCCCTTACTTGAAACGAAGTCTTGCTTGTAGGGAGACTCAGAGCATGGGATTTAACTCCATTTCTGAAGTGAAACACACAGCATTGTCTCATCCATTGATCACACTCTGCTTTAGAACAAGAAGCAAGCTCCTGATTTCTAGAGTCTCTAAGACAGCAGGAAATCTGAGTGTGCCCAGAACAAAAGAACGGTGTTTCCTACACATATGGACCATATGTAGTCCAACTCTGCTTCTGAAACAGATACAAAGCACTGGTACTCTAACATCCAATGCTTGTCAGTTAAGATGAGAAACGTGTGAGCTCAGTGAAGGATGTAGTTCGATTGAGCTGTAAAGTGACTGCCCTTACCTGAAACAAATTCTTGCATGTAGGGAGACTCTGAGCCTGGGATATAACTCCATTTCTGAAGGGAAACACACAGCATAGTTCTCATCCATGGATCACACTCTGCTTTAGAGCAAGAAGCACGCTCTTGCTTTCTAGAGTCTCTAATAGAGCAGGAAATCTCAGTGTGCCCAGAACAAAAGAACGGTGTTTCCTACACATACGGACCATATCTAGTCCAACTCTTCTTCTGAAACTGATACAAAGCACTGGTCCTTTAACATCCAATGCTTGTCAGTTAAGATGAGAAACGTGTGAGCTTCGTGAACGATGTAGTTCGTTTGAGCAGAAAAGTGACTGCCCTTACCTGAATTGAAGTCTTGCTTGTAGGAAGACTCAGAGCCTTGGATTTAACTCCATTTCTGAGGTAAAACACACAGCAGTGTAATCATCCATTGATCACACTCTGCTTTAGAACAAGAAGCACGCTCTTGCTTTCTAGACTCTCTAAGACAGCAGGAAACGTGAGTGTGCTGAGAACAAAAGAACGTTGTTTCCTACACATACGGACATTATATAGTTCAACTCTGCTTCTGAAACTGATAAAAAGCACTGGTCCTCTAAAATCTAATGTTTGTCTGTTAAGATGAGAAACGTGTGAGCTTCGTGAATGATGTAGTTCGTTTGAGCTGAAAAGTGACTGCCCTTACCTGAAACGAAGTCTTGCCTGTAGGAAGACATAGAGCCTGGGATTTAACTCCATTTCTGAAGGGAAGCACACAGCATAGTTTTCATCCATGGATCACACTCTGCTTTAGAGCAAGAAGCACGCTCTTGCTTTCTAGATTCTCTAATACAGCAGGAAATATGAGTGTGCCCAGAACAAAAGAACGGTGTTTCCTACACATACGGACTATATGTAGTCCAAATCTTCTTCTGAAACTGATACAATGCACTGGTCCTCTAACATCCAATTCTTGTCTGTTAAGATGAGAAACGTGTGAATTCGTGAACGATGTAGTTCGTTTGAGCAGAAAAGTGACTGCCCTTACCTGAAACGAAGTCTTGCTTGTAGGGAGACTCAGAGCCTGGGATTTAACTCCATTTCTGAAGGGAAACACACAGCATAGTTCTCAATCATGGATCACAGTCTGCTTTAGAGCGAGAAGCACGCTCTTGCTTTCTAGAGTCTCTAAGACAGCAGGAAACATGAGTGTGCGGAGAACAAAAGAACGGTGTTTCCTACACATACGGACCATATCTAGTCCATCTCTTCTTCTGAAACTGATGCAAAGCACTGATCCTCTAACATCCAATGCTTGTCTGTTAAGATGAGAAACGTGTGAGCTCAGTGAACGATGTAGTTCGTTTGAGCTGAAAAGTGACTGCGCTTACATGAAACGAATTCTTGCTTGTAGGAAGACATAGATCCTGGGATTTAACTACTTTTCTGAAGGGAAACACACAGCATAGTTCTCATCCATGGATCACACTCTGCTTTAGAGCAAGAAGCACGCTCTTGCTTTCTAGAGTCTCTAATACAGCAGGAAATCTCAGTGTGCCCAGAACAAAAGAACGGTGTTTCCTACACATACGGACCATATCTAGTCCAACTCTTCTTCTGAAACTGATACAAAGCACTGGTCCTTTAACATCCAATGCTTGTCAGTTAAGATGAGAAACGTGTGAGCTTCGTGAACGATGTAGTTCGTTTGAGCAGAAAAGTGACTGCCCTTACCTGAATTGAAGTCTTGCTTGTAGGAAGACTCAGAGCCTTGGATTTAACTCCATTTCTGAGGTAAAACACACAGCAGTGTAATCATCCATTGATCACACTCTGCTTTAGAACAAGAAGCACGCTCTGGCTCTCTAGACTCTCTAAGACAGCAGGAAACGTGAGTGTGCTGAGAACAAAAGAACGGTGTTTCCTACACATACGGACATTATATAGTTCAACTCTGCTTCTGAAACTGATAAAAAGCACTGGTCCTCTAAAATCTAATGTTTGTCTGTTAAGATGAGAAACGTGTGAGCTTCGTGAACGATGTAGTTCGTTTGAGCTGAAAAGTGACTGCCCTTACCTGAAATGAAATCTTGCTTGTCGGAAGACACAGAGCCTGGGATTTAAGTCCATTTCTGAAGGGAAACACACAGCATAGTTCTCATCCATGGATCACACTCTGCTTTAGAGCGAGAAGCACACTCTAGCTTTCTAGAGTCTCTAAGACAGCCGGAAACGTGAGTGTGCTGAGAACAAAAGAACGGTGTTTCCTACACATACGGACATTATATAGTCCAACTCTGCTTTGAAACTGATAAAAAGCACTGGTCCTCTAAAATCTAATGCTTGTCTGTTAAGATGAGAAACGTGTGAGCTTCGTGAATGATGTAGTTCGTTTGAGCTGAAAAGTGACAGCCCTTACCTGAAACGAAGTCTTGCCTGTAGGAAGACATAGAGCCTGGGATTTAAATCCATTTCTGAAGGGAAGCACACAGCATAGTTTTCATCCATGGATCACACTCTGCTTTAGAGCAAGAAGCACGCTCTTGCTTTCTAGATTCTCTAATACAGCAGGAAATATGAGTGTGCCCAGAACAAAAGAACGGTGTTTCCTACACAAACGGACTATATGTAGTCCAAATCTTCTTCTGAAACTGATACAATGCACTGGTTCTCTAACATCCAATTCTTGTCTGTTAAGATGAGAAACGTGTGAGCTCAGTGAACGATGTAGTTCGTTTGAGCTGAAAAGTGACTGCGCTTACATGAAACGAAGTCGTGCTTGTAGGAAGACATAGATCCTGGGATTTAACTACTTTTCTGAAGGGAAACACACAGCATAGTTTTCATACATGGATCACACTCTGCTTTAGAGCGAGAAGCATGCTCTTGCTTTCTAAAGTCTCTAAGACAGCAGGAAACGTGAGTGTGCTGAGAAAAAAAGAACGGTGTTTCCTACACTTACAGACCATATCTAGTCCAACTCTGCTTCTGAAACAGATACAAAGCACTGGTACTCTAACATCCAATGCTTGTCAGTTAAGATGAGAAACGTGTGAGCTCAGTGAAGGATGTAGTTCGTTTGAGCTGTAAAGTGACTGCCCTTACCTGAAACAAATTCTTGCATGTAGGGAGACTCTGAGCCTGGGATATAACTCCATTTCTGAAGGGAAACACACAGCATAGTTCTCATCCATGGATCACACTCTGCTTTAGAGCAAGAAGCACGCTCTTGCTTTCTAGAGTCTCTAATACAGCAGGAAATCTGAGTGTGCCCAGAACAAAAGAACGGTGTTTCCTACACATACGGACCATATCTAGTCCAACTCTTCTTCTGAAACTGATACAAAGCACTGGTCCTTTAACATCCAATGCTTGTCAGTTAAGATGAGAAACGTGTGAGCTTCGTGAACGATGTAGTTCGTTTGAGCAGAAAAGTGACTGCCCTTACCTGAATTGAAGTCTTGCTTGTAGGAAGACTCAGAGCCTTGGATTTAACTCCATTTCTGAGGTAAAACACACAGCAGTGTAATCATCCATTGATCACACTCTGCTTTAGAACAAGAAGCACGCTCTTGCTTTCTAGACTCTCTAAGACAGCAGGAAACGTGAGTGTGCTGAGAACAAAAGAACGTTGTTTCCTACACATACGGACATTATATAGTTCAACTCTGCTTCTGAAACTGATAAAAAGCACTGGTCCTCTAAAATCTAATGTTTGTCTGTTAAGATGAGAAACGTGTGAGCTTCGTGAACGATGTAGTTCGTTTGAGCTGAAAAGTGACTGCCCTTACCTGAAATGAAATCTTGCTTGTCGGAAGACACAGAGCCTGGGATTTAAGTCCATTTCTGAAGGGAAACACACAGCATAGTTCTCATCCATGGATCACACTCTGCTTTAGAGCGAGAAGCACACTCTAGCTTTCTAGAGTCTCTAAGACAGCCGGAAACGTGAGTGTGCTGAGAACAAAAGAACGGTGTTTCCTACACATACGGACATTATATAGTCCAACTCTGCTTTGAAACTGATAAAAAGCACTGGTCCTCTAAAATCTAATGCTTGTCTGTTAAGATGAGAAACGTGTGAGCTTCGTGAATGATGTAGTTCGTTTGAGCTGAAAAGTGACAGCCCTTACCTGAAACGAAGTCTTGCCTGTAGGAAGACATAGAGCCTGGGATTTAACTCCATTTCTGAAGGGAAGCACACAGCATAGTTTTCATCCATGGATCACACTCTGCTTTAGAGCAAGAAGCACGCTCTTGCTTTCTAGATTCTCTAATACAGCAGGAAATATGAGTGTGCCCAGAACAAAAGAACGGTGTTTCCTACACAAACGGACTATATGTAGTCCAAATCTTCTTCTGAAACTGATACAATGCACTGGTCCTCTAACATCCAATTCTTGTCTGTTAAGATGAGAAACGTGTGAATTCGTGAACGATGTAGTTCGTTTGAGCAGAAAAGTGACTGCCCTTACTTGAAACGAAGTCTTGCTTGTAGGGAGACTCAGAGCATGGGATTTAACTCCATTTCTGAAGTGAAACACACAGCATTGTCTCATCCATTGATCACACTCTGCTTTAGAACAAGAAGCACGCTCCTGCTTTCTAGAGTCTCTAAGACAGCAGGAAATCTGAGTGTGCCCAGAACAAAAGAACGGTGTTTCCTACACATATGGACCATATGTAGTCCAAATCTGCTTCTGAAACTGATACAAAGCACTGACCCTCTAACATCCAATGCTTGTCAGTTAAGATGAGAAACGTGTGAGCTCGTGAACGATGTAGTTCGTCTGAGCAGAAAAGTGACTGCCCTTACCTGAATTGAAGTCTTGCTTGTAGGAAGACTCAGAGCCTTGGATTAAACTCCATTTCTGAAGTAAAACACACAGCAGTGTAATCATCCATTGATCACACTCTGCTTTAGAATAAGAAGCACGCTCTTGCTTTCTAGAGTCTCTAAGACAGACGGAAACGTGAGTGTGCTGAGAACAAAAGAACTGTGTTTCCTACACATACGGACATTATATAGTCCAACTCTGCTTTGAAACTGTTAAAAAGCACTGGTCCTCTAATATCTAATGCTTGTCTGTTAAGATGAGAAACGTGTGAGCTTCGTGAATGATGTAGTTCGTTTGAGCTGAAAAGTGACAGCCCTTACCTGAAACGAAGTCTTGCCTGTAGGAAGACATAGAGCCTGGGATTTAACTCCATTTCTGAAGGGAAGCACACAGCATAGTTTTCATCCATGGATCACACTCTGCTTTAGAGCAAGAAGCACGCTCTTGCTTTCTAGATTCTCTAATACAGCAGGAAATATGAGTGTGCCCAGAACAAAAGAACGGTGTTTCCTACACATACGGACTATATGTAGTCCAAATCTTCTTCTGAAACTGATACAATGCACTGGTCCTCTAACATCCAATTCTTGTCTGTTAAGATGAGAAACGTGTGAATTCGTGAACGATGTAGTTCGTTTGAGCAGAAAAGTGACTGCCCTTACCTGAAACGAAGTCTTGCTTGTAGGGAGACTCAGAGCCTGGGATTTATCTCCATTTCTGAAGGGAAACACACAGCATAGTTCTCAATCATGGATCACAGTCTGCTTTAGAGCGAGAAGCACGCTCTTGCTTTCTAGAGTCTCTAAGACAGCAGGAAACATGAGTGTGCGGAGAACAAAAGAACGGTGTTTCCTACACATACGGACCATATCTAGTCCATCTCTCCTTCTGAAAGTGATGCAAAGCACTGATCCTCTAACATCCAATGATTGTCAGTTAAGATGAGAAACGTGTGAGCTTCGTGAACGATGTAGTTCGTTTGAGCAGAAAAGTGACTGCCCTTACCTGAAACGAAGTCTTGCTTGTAGGAAGACTCAGAGCCTGGGATTTTACTCCATTTCTGAAGTGAAACACACAGCAGTGTTCTCATCCATTGATCACACTCTGCTTTAGAACAAGAAGCACGATCTTGCTTTCTAGAGTCTCTAAGACAGCAGGAAATGTGAGATTGCTGAGAACAAAAGAACGGTGTTTGCTACACATACAGACCATATCTAGTCCAACTCTGCTTCTGAAACTGATACAAAGCACTGGTCTCCTAACATCCAATGCTTGTCAGTTAAGATGAGAATCGTGTGAGCTTTGTGAATGATGTAGTTCCTTTGAACTGAAAAGAGACTGCCATTACCTGAAACGAATTCTTGCTTGTAGTAAGACACAGAGCCTGGGATTTAAGTCCATTTCTGAAGGGAAACACACAGCATAGTTCTCATCCATGGATCACACTCTGCTTTAGAGCAAGAAGCACACTCTAGCTTTCTAGAGTCTCTAATACAGAAGGAAATCTGAGTGTGCCCAGAACAAAAGAACGGTGTTTCCTACACATATGGACCATATGTAGTCCAAATCTGCTTCTGAAACTGATACAAAGCACTGACCCTCTAACATCCAATGCTTGTCAGTTAAGATGAGAAACGTGTGAGCTTCGTGAACGATGTAGTGCGTTTGAGCAGAAAAGTGACTGCCCTTACCTGAATTGAAGTCTTGCTTGTAGGAAGACTCAGAGCCTGGGATTTAACTCCATTTCTGAAGTAAAACACACAGCAGTGTAATCATCCATTGATCACACTCTGCTTTAGAACAAGAAGCACGCTCTTGCTTTCTAGACTCTCTAAGACAGCAGGAAACGTGAGTGTGCTGAGAACAAAAGAACGGTGTTTCCTACACATACGGACTATATGTAGTCCAAATCTTCTTCTGAAACTGATATAATGCACTGGTCCTCTAACATCCAATTCTTGTCAATTAAGATGAGAAACGTGTGAGCTTCGTGAACGATGTAGTTCCTTTGAGCAGAAAAGTGACTGCCATTACCTGAAACGAAGTCTTGCTTGTAGGGAGACTCAGAGCATGGGATTTAACTCCATTTCTGAAGTGAAACACACAGCATTGTCTCATCCATTGATCACACTCTGCTTTAGAACAAGAAGCACGCACTTGCTTTCTAGAGTCTCTAAGACAGCAGGAAACGTGAGTGTGCTGAGAACAAAAGAACGGTGTTTCCTACACATACGGACATCATATAGTCCAACTCTGCTTCTTAAACTGATAAAAAGCACTGGTTCTCTAAAATCTAATGCTTGTCTGTTAAGATGAGAAACGTGTGAGCTTCGTGAACGATGTAGTGCGTTTGAGCAGAAAACTGACTGCCCTTACCTGAATTGAAGTCTTGCTTGTAGGAAGACTCAGAGCCTGGGATTTAACTCCATTTCTGAAGTAAAACACACAGCAGTGTAATCATCCATTGATCACACTCTGCTTTAGAACAAGAAGCACGCTCTTGCTTTCTAGACTCTCTAAGACAGCAGGAAACGTGAGTGTGCTGAGAACAAAAGAACGGTGTTTACTACACTTACGGACTATATGTAGTCCAAATCTTCTTCTGAAACTGATACAATGCACTGGTCCTCTAACATCCAATTCTTGTCAGTTAAGATGAGAAACGTGTGAGCTTCGTGAACGATGTAGTTCGTTTGAGCAGAAAAGTGACTGCCCTTACCTGAAACGAAGTCTTGCTTGTAGTAAGACACAGAGCCTGGGATTTAAGTCCATTTCTGAAGGGAAACACACAGCATAGTTCTCATCCATGGATCACACTCTGCTTTAGAGCGAGAAGCACACTCTAGCTTTCTAGAGTCCCTAATAAAGCAGGTAATCTGAGTGTGCCCAGAAAAAAAGTACGGTGTTTCCTACACATACGGACTATATGTAGTCCAAATCTTCTTCTGAAACTGATACAATGCACTGGTCCTCTAACATCCAATGCTTGTCAGTTAAGATGAGAAACGTGTAGCTTCGTGAAAGATGTAGTTCTTTTGAGCAGAAAAGTGACTGCCCTTACCTGAAACGAAGTCTTCCTTGTAGGAAGACTCAGAGCCTGGGATTTTATTCCATATCTGAAGTGAAACACACAGCAGTGTTTCATCCATTGATCACACTCTGCTTTAGAACAAGAAGCACGATCTTGCTTTCTAGAGTCTCTAAGACAGCAGGAAACATGAGTGTGCTGAGAACAAAAGAACGGTGTTTCCTACACATACGGACCATATCTAGTCCAACTCTTCTTCTGAAACTGATACAAAGCACTGGTCCTCTAACATCCAATGCTTGTCACTTAAGATGAGAAACGTGTGAGCTTCGTAAACGATGTAGTTCGTTTGAGCAGAAAAGTGACTGCCCTTACCTGAAACGAAGTCTTGCTTGTAGTAAGACACAGAGCCTGGGATTTAAGTCCATTTCTGAAGGGAAACACACAGCATAGTTCTCATCCATGGATCACACTCTGCTTTAGAAGGAGAAGCACACTCTAGCTTTCTAGAGTCTCTAAGACAGCAGGAAATCTGAGTGTGCCCAGAACAAAAAACGGTGTTTCCTACAAATACGGACTATATGTAGTCCAAATCTTCTTCTGAAACTGATACAATGCACTGGTCCTCTAACATCCAATTCTTCTCAGTTAAGATGAGAAACGTGTGAGCTTCGTGAACGATGTAGTTCCTTTGAGCAGAAAAGTGACTGCCATTACCTGAAACGAAGTCTTGCTTGTAGGGAGACTCAGAGCATGGGATTTAACTCCATTTCTGAAGTGAAACACACAGCATTGTCTCATCCATTGATCACACTCTGCTTTAGAACAAGAAGCACGCTCTTGCTTTCTAGAGTCTCTAAGACAGCAGGAAACGTGAGTGTGCTGAGAACAAAAGAACGGTGTTTCCTACACATACGGACATCATATAGACCAACTCTGCTTCTGAAACTGATAAAAAGCACTGGTTCTCTAAAATCTAATGCTTGTCTGTTAAGATGAGAAACGTGTGAGCTTCGTGAACGATGTAGTGCATTTGAGCAGAAAACTGACTGCCCTTACCTGAATTGAAGTCTTGCTTGTAGGAAGACTCAGAGCCTGGGATTTAACTCCATTTCTGAAGTAAAACACACAGCAGTGTACTCATCCATTGATCACACTCTGCTTTAGAACAAGAAGCACGCTCTTGCTTTCTAGAATCTCTAAGACTGCAGGAAACGTGAGTGTGCTGAGAACAAAAGAACGGTGTTTACTACACTTACGGACTATATGTAGTCCAAATCTTCTTCTGAAACTGATACAATGCACTGGTCCTCTAACATCCAATGCTTGTCAGTTAAGATGAGAAACGTGTGAGCCTCGTGAAATATGTAGTTCGTTTGAGCAGAAAAGTGACTGCCCTTACCTGAAACGAAGTCTTGCTTGTAGGAAGACTCAGAGCGTGGGATTTTACTCCATTTCTGAAGTGAAACACACAGCAGTGTTCTCATCCATTGATCACACTCTGCTTTAGAACAAGAAGCACGATCTTGCTTTCTAGAGTCTCTAAGACAGCAGGAAACGTGAGTTTGCTGAGAACAAAAGAACGGTGTTTCCTACACATACAGACCATATCTAGTCCAACTCTGCTTCTGAAACTGATACAAAGCACTGGTCCTCTAACATCCAATGCTTGTCAGTTAAGATGAGAAACGTGTGAGCTTTGTGAATGATGTAGTTCCTTTGAACTGATAAGTGACTGCCCTTACCTGAAATGAATTCTTGCTTTTAGTAAGACACAGAGCCTGGGATTTAAGTCCATTTCTGAAGGGAAACACACAGCATAGTTCTCATCCATGGATCACACTCTGCTTTAGAGCGAGAAGCACACTCTAACTTTCTAGAGTCTCTAATACTGCAGGAAATCTGAGTGTGCCCAGAACAAAAGAACGGTGTTTCCTACACATACGGATTATATGTAGTCCAAATCTTCTTCTGAAACTGATACAATGCACTGGTCCTCTAACATCCAATGCTTGTCTGTTAAGATGAGAAACGTGTGAGCTTCGTGAACGATGTAGTTCGTTTGAGCAGAAAAGTGACCTCCCTTACCTGAATTGAAGTCTTGCTTGTAGGAAGACTCAGAGCCTGGTATTTAACTCCATTTCTGAATTAAAACACACAGCAGTGTAATCATCCATTGATCACACTCTGCTTTAGAACAAGAAGCACGCTCTTGCTTTCCAGAGTCTCTAAGACAGGAGGAAACGTGAGTGTGCTGAGAACAAAAGAACGGTGTTTCCTACACATACTGACCATATCTAGTCCAACTCTTCTTCTGAAACTGATACAAAGCACTGGTCCTCTAACATCCAATGCTTGTCAGTTAAGATGAGAAATGTGTGAGCTTCGTGAATGATGTAGTTCCTTTGAACTGAAAAGTTACTGCCATTACCTGAAACGAATTCTTGCTTGTAGTAAGACACAGAGCCTGGGATTTAAGTCCATTTCTGAAGGGAAACACACAGCATAGTTCTCATCCATGGATCACACTCTGCTTTAGAGCGAGAAGCACACTCTAGCTTTCTAGACTCTCTAATACAGAAGGAAATCTGAGTGTGCCCAGAACAAAAGAACGGTGTTTCCTACACATATGGACCATATGTAGTCCAAATCTGCTTCTGAAACTGATACAAAGCACTGACCCTCTAACATCCAATGCTTGTCAGTTAAGATGAGAAACATGTGAGCTTAGTGAAAGATGTAGTGCCTTTGAGCAGAAAAGTGACTGCCCTTACCTGAATTGAAGTCTTGCTTGTAGGAAGACTCAGAGCCTGGGATTTAACTCCATTTCTGAAGTAAAACAAACAGCAGTGTAATCATCCATTGATCACACTCTGCTTTAGAACAAGAAGCACGCTCTTGATTTCTAGACTCTCTAAGACAGCAGGAAACGTGAGTGTGCTGAGATCAAAAGAACGGTGTTTCATACACATACGGACTATATGTAGTCCAAATCTTCTTCTGAAACTGATACAATGCACTGGTCCTCTAACATACAATTCTTGTCAGTTAAGATGAGAAACGTGTGAGCTTCGTGAACGATGTAGATCCTTTGAGCAGAAAAGTGACTGCCATTACCTGAAACGAAGTCTTGCTTGTAGGGAGACTCAGAGCATGGGATTTAACTCCATTTCTGAAGTGAAACACACAGCATTGTCTCATCCATTGATCACACTCTGCTTTAGAACAAGAAGCACGCTCTTGCTTTCTAGACTCTCTAAGACAGCAGGAAACGTGAGTGTGCTGAGAACAAAAGAACGGTGTTTCCTACACATACGGACATCATATAGTCCAACTCTGCTTCTGAAACTGATAAAAAGCACTGGTTCTCTAAAATCTAATGCTTGTCTGTTAAGATGAGAAACGTGTGAGCTTAGTGAACGATGTAGTGCGTTTGAGCAGAAAAGTGACTGCCCTTACCTGAATTGAAGTCTTGCTTGTAGGAAGACTGAGAGCCTGGGATTTAACTCCATTTCCGAAGTAAAACACACAGCAGTGTAATCATCCATTGATCACACTCTGCTTTAGAACAAGAAGCACGCTCTTGCTTTCTAGAGTCTCTAAGACAGCAGGAAACGTGAGTGTGCTGAGAACAAAAGAACGGTGTTTCCTACACTTACGGACTATATGTAGTCCAAATCTTCTTCTGAAACTGATACAATGCACTGGTCCTCTAACATCCAATTCTTGTCAGTTAAGATGAGAAACGTGTGAGCTTCGTGAACGATGTAGTTCCTTTGAGCAGAAAAGTGACTGCCATTACCTGAAACGAAGTCTTGTTTGTAGGGAGACTCAGAGCATGGGATTTAACTCCATTTCTGAAGTGAAACACACAGCATTGTCTCATCCATTGATCACACTCTGCTTTAGAACAAGAAGCACGCTCTTGCTTTCTAGAGTCTCTAAGACAGCAGGAAACGTGAGTGTGCTGAGAACAAAAGAACGGTGTTTCCTACACATACGGACCATATCTAGTCCAACTCTGCTTCTGAAACTGATACAAAGCACTGGTCCTCTAACATCCAATGGTTGTCAGTTAAGATGAGAAACGTGTGAGCTTTGTGAACGATGTA
This sequence comes from Onychomys leucogaster, assembly GCA_949786385.1. Lineage (NCBI taxonomy): Eukaryota > Metazoa > Chordata > Mammalia > Rodentia > Cricetidae > Onychomys > Onychomys leucogaster. The sequence continues at coordinate 36,326 of CATKUP010000714.1, forward strand.
GTTCGTTTGAGCAGAAAAGTGACTGCCCTTACCTGAAACGAAGTCTTGCTTCTAGTAAGACACAGAGCCTGGGATTTAAGTCCATTTCTGAAGGGAAACACACAGCATAGTTCTCATCCATGGATCACACTCTGCTTTAGAGCGAGAAGCACACTCTAGCTTTCTAGAGTCTCTAATAAAGCAGGTAATCTGAGTGTGCCCAGAACAAAACAACGGTGTTTCCTACACATACCGACTATATGTAGTCCAAATCTTCTTCTGAAACTGATACAATGCACTGGTCCTCTAACATCCAATGCTTGTCAGTTAAGATGAGAAACGTGTAGCTTCGTGAAAGATGTAGTTCGTTTGAGCAGAAAAGTGACTGCCCTTACCTGAAACGAAGTCTTCCTTGTAGGAAGACTCAGAGCCTGGGATTTTATTCCATATCTGAAGTGAAACACACAGCAGTGTTCTCATCCATTGATCACACTCTGCTTTAGAACAAGAAGCACGATCTTGCTTTCTAGAGTCTCTAAGACAGCAGGAAACGTGAGTTTGCTGAGAACAAAACAACGGTGTTTCCTACACATACGGACATCATATAGTCCAACTCTGCTTCTGAAACTGATAAAAAGCACTGGTTCTCTAAAATCTAATGCTTGTCTGTTAAGATGAGAAACGTGTGAGCTTCGTGAACGATGTAGTGCGTTTGAGCAGAAAACTGACTGCCCTTACCTGAATTGAAGTCTTGCTTGTAGGAAGACTCAGAGCCTGGGATTTAACTCCATTTCTGAAGTAAAACACACAGCAGTGTAATCATCCATTGATCACACTCTGCTTTAGAACAAGAAGCACGCTCTTGCTTTCTAGACTCTCTAAGACAGCAGGAAACGTGAGTGTGCTGAGAACAAAAGAACGGTGTTTCCTACACTTACGGACTATATGTAGTCCAAATCTTCTTCTGAAACTGATACAATGCACTGGTCCTCTAACATCCAATGCTTGTCAGTTAAGATGAGAAACGTGTGAGCCTCGTGAAATATGTAGTTCGTTTGAGCAGAAAAGTGACTGCCCTTACCTGAAATGAAGTCTTGCTTGTAGGAAGACTCAGAGCGTGGGATTTTACTCCATTTCTGAAGTGAAACACACAGCAGTGTTCTCATCCATTGATCACACTCTGCTTTAGAACAAGAAGCACGATCTTGCTTTCTAGAGTCTCTAAGACAGCAGGAAACGTGAGTTTGCTGAGAACAAAAGAACGGTGTTTCCTACACATACAGACCATATCTAGTCCAACTCTGCTTCTGAAACTGATACAAAGCACTGGTCCTCTAACATCCAATGCTTGTCAGTTAAGATGAGAAACGTGTGAGCTTTGTGAATGATGTAGTTCCTTTGAACTGATAAGTGACTGCCCTTACCTGAAACGAATTCTTGCTTTTAGTAAGACACAGAGCCTGGGATTTAAGTCCATTTCTGAAGGGAAACACACAGCATAGTTCTCATCCATGGATCACACTCTGCTTTAGAGCGAGAAGCACACTCTAGCTTTCTAGAGTCTCTAATACAGAAGGAAATCTGAGTGTGCCCAGAACAAAAGAACGGTGTTTCCTACACATATGGACCATATGTAGTCCAAATCTGCTTCTGAAACTGATACAAAGCACTGACCCTCTAACATCCAATGCTTGTCAGTTAAGATGAGAAACGTGTGAGCTTCGTGAACGATGTAGTTCGTTTGAGCAGAAAAGTGACCTCCCTTACCTGAATTGAAGTCTTGATTGTAGAAAGACTCAGAGCCTGGTATTTAACTCCATTTCTGAATTAAAACACACAGCAGTGTAATCATCCATTGATCACAATCTGCTTTAGAACAAGAAGCACGCTCTTGCTTTCTAGAGTCTCTAATACTGCAGGAAATCTGAGTGTGCCCAGAACAAAAGAACGGTGTTTCCTACACATACGGATTATATGTAGTCCAAATCTTCTTCTGAAACTGATACAATGCACTGGTCCTCTAACATCCAATGCTTGTCTGTTAACATGAGACACGTGTGAGCTTTGTGAACGATGTAGTTCGTTTGAGCAGAAAAGTGACCTCCCTTACCTGAATTGAAGTCTTGCTTGTAGGAAGACTCAGAGCCTGGTATTTAACTCCATTTCTGAATTAAAACACACAGCAGTGTAATCATCCATTGATCACACTCTGCTTTAGAACAAGAAGCACGCTCTTGCTTTCCAGAGTCTCTAAGACAGGAGGAAACGTGAGTGTGCTGAGAACAAAAGAACGGTGTTTCCTACACATACTGACCATATCTAGTCCAACTCTTCTTCTGAAACTGATACAAAGCACTGGTCCTCTAACATCCAATGCTTGTCAGTTAAGATGAGAAATGTGTGAGCTTCGTGAATGATGTAGTTCCTTTGAACTGAAAAGTTACTGCCATTACCTGAAACGAATTCTTGCTTGTAGTAAGACACAGAGCCTGGGATTTAAGTCCATTTCTGAAGGGAAACACACAGCATAGTTCTCATCCATGGATCACACTCTGCTTTAGAGCGAGAAGCACACTCTAGCTTTCTAGACTCTCTAATACAGAAGGAAATCTGAGTGTGCCCAGAACAAAAGAACGGTGTTTCCTACACATATGGACCATATGTAGTCCAAATCTGCTTCTGAAACTGATACAAAGCACTGACCCTCTAACATCCAATGCTTGTCAGTTAAGATGAGAAACATGTGAGCTTAGTGAAAGATGTAGTGCCTTTGAGCAGAAAAGTGACTGCCCTTACCTGAATTGAAGTCTTGCTTGTAGGAAGACTCAGAGCCTGGGATTTAACTCCATTTCTGAAGTAAAACAAACAGCAGTGTAATCATCCATTGATCACACTCTGCTTTAGAACAAGAAGCACGCTCTTGATTTCTAGACTCTCTAAGACAGCAGGAAACGTGAGTGTGCTGAGATCAAAAGAACGGTGTTTCATACACATACGGACTATATGTAGTCCAAATCTTCTTCTGAAACTGATACAATGCACTGGTCCTCTAACATACAATTCTTGTCAGTTAAGATGAGAAACGTGTGAGCTTCGTGAACGATGTAGTTCCTTTGAGCAGAAAAGTGACTGCCATTACCTGAAACGAAGTCTTGCTTGTAGGGAGACTCAGAGCATGGGATTTAACTCCATTTCTGAAGTGAAACACACAGCATTGTCTCATCCATTGATCACACTCTGCTTTAGAACAAGAAGCACGCTCTTGCTTTCTAGACTCTCTAAGACAGCAGGAAACGTGAGTGTGCTGAGAACAAAAGAACGGTGTTTCCTACACATACGGACATCATATAGTCCAACTCTGCTTCTGAAACTGATAAAAAGCACTGGTTCTCTAAAATCTAATGCTTGTCTGTTAAGATGAGAAACGTGTGAGCTTAGTGAACGATGTAGTGCGTTTGACCAGAAAAGTGACTGCCCTTACCTGAATTGAAGTCTTGCTTGTAGGAAGACTGAGAGCCTGGGATTTAACTCCATTTCCGAAGTAAAACACACAGCAGTGTAATCATCCATTGATCACACTCTGCTTTAGAACAAGAAGCACGCTCTTGCTTTCTAGAGTCTCTAAGACAGCAGGAAACGTGAGTGTGCTGAGAACAAAAGAACGGTGTTTCCTACACTTACGGACTATATGTAGTCCAAATCTTCTTCTGAAACTGATACAATGCACTGGTCCTCTAACATCCAATTCTTGTCAGTTAAGATGAGAAACGTGTGAGCTTCGTGAACGATGTAGTTCCTTTGAGCAGAAAAGTGACTGCCATTACCTGAAACGAAGTCTTGTTTGTAGGGAGACTCAGAGCATGGGATTTAACTCCATTTCTGAAGTGAAACACACAGCATTGTCTCATCCATTGATCACACTCTGCTTTAGAACAAGAAGCACGCTCTTGCTTTCTAGAGTCTCTAAGACAGCAGGAAACGTGAGTGTGCTGAGAACAAAAGAACGGTGTTTCCTACACATACGGACCATATCTAGTCCAACTCTGCTTCTGAAACTGATACAAAGCACTGGTCCTCTAACATCCAATGGTTGTCAGTTAAGATGAGAAACGTGTGAGCTTTGTGAACGATGTAGTTCGTTTGAGCAGAAAAGTGACTGCCCTTACCTGAAACGAAGTCTTGCTTCTAGTAAGACACAGAGCCTGGGATTTAAGTCCATTTCTGAAGGGAAACACACAGCATAGTTCTCATCCATGGATCACACTCTGCTTTAGAGCGAGAAGCACACTCTAGCTTTCTAGAGTCTCTAATAAAGCAGGTAATCTGAGTGTGCCCAGAACAAAACAACGGTGTTTCCTACACATACCGACTATATGTAGTCCAAATCTTCTTCTGAAACTGATACAATGCACTGGTCCTCTAACATCCAATGCTTGTCAGTTAAGATGAGAAACGTGTAGCTTCGTGAAAGATGTAGTTCGTTTGAGCAGAAAAGTGACTGCCCTTACCTGAAACGAAGTCTTCCTTGTAGGAAGACTCAGAGCCTGGGATTTTATTCCATATCTGAAGTGAAACACACAGCAGTGTTCTCATCCATTGATCACACTCTGCTTTAGAACAAGAAGCACGATCTTGCTTTCTAGAGTCTCTAAGACAGCAGGAAACGTGAGTTTGCTGAGAACAAAACAACGGTGTTTCCTACACATACGGACATCATATAGTCCAACTCTGCTTCTGAAACTGATAAAAAGCACTGGTTCTCTAAAATCTAATGCTTGTCTGTTAAGATGAGAAACGTGTGAGCTTCGTGAACGATGTAGTGCGTTTGAGCAGAAAACTGACTGCCCTTACCTGAATTGAAGTCTTGCTTGTAGGAAGACTCAGAGCCTGGGATTTAACTCCATTTCTGAAGTAAAACACACAGCAGTGTAATCATCCATTGATCACACTCTGCTTTAGAACAAGAAGCACGCTCTTGCTTTCTAGACTCTCTAAGACAGCAGGAAACGTGAGTGTGCTGAGAACAAAAGAACGGTGTTTCCTACACTTACGGACTATATGTAGTCCAAATCTTCTTCTGAAACTGATACAATGCACTGGTCCTCTAACATCCAATGCTTGTCAGTTAAGATGAGAAACGTGTGAGCCTCGTGAAATATGTAGTTCGTTTGAGCAGAAAAGTGACTGCCCTTACCTGAAATGAAGTCTTGCTTGTAGGAAGACTCAGAGCGTGGGATTTTACTCCATTTCTGAAGTGAAACACACAGCAGTGTTCTCATCCATTGATCACACTCTGCTTTAGAACAAGAAGCACGATCTTGCTTTCTAGAGTCTCTAAGACAGCAGGAAACGTGAGTTTGCTGAGAACAAAAGAACGGTGTTTCCTACACATACAGACCATATCTAGTCCAACTCTGCTTCTGAAACTGATACAAAGCACTGGTCCTCTAACATCCAATGCTTGTCAGTTAAGATGAGAAACGTGTGAGCTTTGTGAATGATGTAGTTCCTTTGAACTGATAAGTGACTGCCCTTACCTGAAACGAATTCTTGCTTTTAGTAAGACACAGAGCCTGGGATTTAAGTCCATTTCTGAAGGGAAACACACAGCATAGTTCTCATCCATGGATCACACTCTGCTTTAGAGCGAGAAGCACACTCTAGCTTTCTAGAGTCTCTAATACAGAAGGAAATCTGAGTGTGCCCAGAACAAAAGAACGGTGTTTCCTACACATATGGACCATATGTAGTCCAAATCTGCTTCTGAAACTGATACAAAGCACTGACCCTCTAACATCCAATGCTTGTCAGTTAAGATGAGAAACGTGTGAGCTTCGTGAACGATGTAGTTCGTTTGAGCAGAAAAGTGACCTCCCTTACCTGAATTGAAGTCTTGATTGTAGAAAGACTCAGAGCCTGGTATTTAACTCCATTTCTGAATTAAAACACACAGCAGTGTAATCATCCATTGATCACAATCTGCTTTAGAACAAGAAGCACGCTCTTGCTTTCTAGAGTCTCTAATACTGCAGGAAATCTGAGTGTGCCCAGAACAAAAGAACGGTGTTTCCTACACATACGGATTATATGTAGTCCAAATCTTCTTCTGAAACTGATACAATGCACTGGTCCTCTAACATCCAATGCTTGTCTGTTAACATGAGACACGTGTGAGCTTTGTGAACGATGTAGTTCGTTTGAGCAGAAAAGTGACCTCCCTTACCTGAATTGAAGACTTGCTTGTAGGAAGACTCAGAGCCTGGTATTTAACTCCATTTCTGAATTAAAACACACAGCAGTGTAATCATCCATTGATCACACTCTGCTTTAGAACAAGAAGCACGCTCTTGCTTTCCAGAGTCTCTAAGACAGGAGGAAACGTGAGTGTGCTGAGAACAAAAGAACGGTGTTTCCTACACATACGGACCATATCTAGTCCAACTCTTCTTCTGAAACTGATACAAAGCACTGGTCCTCTAACATCCAATGCTTGTCAGTTAAGATGAGAAACGTGAGAGCTTCGTAAACGATGTAGTTCGTTTGAGCAGAAAAGTGACTGCCCTTACCTGAAACGAAGTCTTGCTTGTAGTAAGACACAGAGCCTGGGATTTAAGTCCATTTCTGAAAGGAAACACACAGCATAGTTCTCATCCATGGATCACACTCTGCTTTAGAAGGAGAAGCACACTCTAGCTTTCTAGAGTCTCTAATACTGCAGGAAATCTGAGTGTGCCCAGAACAAAAGAACGGTGTTTCCTACACATACAGACCATATCTAGTCCAACTCTGCTTCTGAAACTGATACAAAGCACTGGTCCTCTAACATCCAATGGTTGTCAGTTAAGATGAGAAACGTGTGAGCTTTGTGAACGATGTAGTTCGTTTGAGCAGAAAAGTGACTGCCCTTACCTGAAACGAAGTCTTGCTTCTAGTAAGACACAGAGCCTGGGATTTAAGTCCATTTCTGAAGGGAAACACACAGCATAGTTCTCATCCATGGATCACACTCTGCTTTAGAGCGAGAAGCACACTCTAGCTTTCTAGAGTCTCTAATAAAGCAGGTAATCTGAGTGTGCCCAGAACAAAACAACGGTGTTTCCTACACATACCGACTATATGTAGTCCAAATCTTCTTCTGAAACTGATACAATGCACTGGTCCTCTAACATCCAATGCTTGTCAGTTAAGATGAGAAACGTGTAGCTTCGTGAAAGATGTAGTTCGTTTGAGCAGAAAAGTGACTGCCCTTACCTGAAACGAAGTCTTCCTTGTAGGAAGACTCAGAGCCTGGGATTTTATTCCATATCTGAAGTGAAACACACAGCAGTGTTCTCATCCATTGATCACACTCTGCTTTAGAACAAGAAGCACGATCTTGCTTTCTAGAGTCTCTAAGACAGCAGGAAACGTGAGTGTGCTGAGAACAAAACAACGGTGTTTCCTACACATACGGACATCATATAGTCCAACTCTGCTTCTGAAACTGATAAAAAGCACTGGTTCTCTAAAATCTAATGCTTGTCTGTTAAGATGAGAAACGTGTGAGCTTCGTGAACGATGTAGTGCGTTTGAGCAGAAAACTGACTGCCCTTACCTGAATTGAAGTCTTGCTTGTAGGAAGACTCAGAGCCTGGGATTTAACTCCATTTCTGAAGTAAAACACACAGCAGTGTAATCATCCATTGATCACACTCTGCTTTAGAACAAGAAGCACGCTCTTGCTTTCTAGACTCTCTAAGACAGCAGGAAACGTGAGTGTGCTGAGAACAAAAGAACGGTGTTTCCTACACTTACGGACTATATGTAGTCCAAATCTTCTTCTGAAACTGATACAATGCACTGGTCCTCTAACATCCAATGCTTGTCAGTTAAGATGAGAAACGTGTGAGCCTCGTGAAATATGTAGTTCGTTTGAGCAGAAAAGTGACTGCCCTTACCTGAAATGAAGTCTTGCTTGTAGGAAGACTCAGAGCGTGGGATTTTACTCCATTTCTGAAGTGAAACACACAGCAGTGTTCTCATCCATTGATCACACTCTGCTTTAGAACAAGAAGCACGATCTTGCTTTCTAGAGTCTCTAAGACAGCAGGAAACGTGAGTTTGCTGAGAACAAAAGAACGGTGTTTCCTACACATACAGACCATATCTAGTCCAACTCTGCTTCTGAAACTGATACAAAGCACTGGTCCTCTAACATCCAATGCTTGTCAGTTAAGATGAGAAACGTGTGAGCTTTGTGAATGATGTAGTTCCTTTGAACTGATAAGTGACTGCCCTTACCTGAAACGAATTCTTGCTTTTAGTAAGACACAGAGCCTGGGATTTAAGTCCATTTCTGAAGGGAAACACACAGCATAGTTCTCATCCATGGATCACACTCTGCTTTAGAGCGAGAAGCACACTCTAGCTTTCTAGAGTCTCTAATACAGAAGGAAATCTGAGTGTGCCCAGAACAAAAGAACGGTGTTTCCTACACATATGGACCATATGTAGTCCAAATCTGCTTCTGAAACTGATACAAAGCACTGACCCTCTAACATACAATGCTTGTCAGTTAAGATGAGAAACGTGTGAGCTTCGTGAACGATGTAGTTCGTTTGAGCAGAAAAGTGACCTCCCTTACCTGAATTGAAGTCTTGCGTGTAGGAAGACTCAGAGCCTGGTATTTAACTCCATTTCTGAATTAAAACACACAGCAGTGTAATCATCCATTGATCACACTCTGCTTTAGAACAAGAAGCACGCTCTTGCTTTCCAGAGTCTCTAAGACAGGAGGAAACGTGAGTGTGCTGAGAACAAAAGAACGGTGTTTCCTACACATACGGACCATATCTAGTCCAACTCTTCTTCTGAAACTGATAAAAAGCACTGGTCCTCTAACATCCAATGCTTGTCAGTTAAGATGAGAAACGTGAGAGCTTCGTAAACGATGTAGTTCCTTTGAGCAGAAAAGTGACTGCCCTTACCTGAAACGAAGTCTTGCTTGTAGTAAGACACAGAGCCTGGGATTTAAGTCCATTTCTGAAGGGAAACACACAGCATAGTTCTCATCCATGGATCACACTCTGCTTTAGAAGTAGAAGCACACTCTAGCTTTCTAGAGTCTCTAATAAAGCAGGTAATCTGAGTGTGCCCAGAACAAAACAACGGTGTTTCCTACACATACCGACTATATGTAGTCCAAATCTTCTTCTGAAACTGATACAATGCACTGGTCCTCTAACATCCAATGCTTGTCAGTTAAGATGAGAAACGTGTAGCTTCGTGAAAGATGTAGTTCGTTTGAGCAGAAAAGTGACTGCCCTTACCTGAAACGAAGTCTTCCTTGTAGGAAGACTCAGAGCCTGGGATTTTATTCCATATCTGAAGTGAAACACACAGCAGTGTTCTCATCCATTGATCACACTCTGCTTTAGAACAAGAAGCACGATCTTGCTTTCTAGAGTCTCTAAGACAGCAGGAAACGTGAGTTTGCTGAGAACAAAACAACGGTGTTTCCTACACATACGGACATCATATAGTCCAACTCTGCTTCTGAAACTGATAAAAAGCACTGGTTCTCTAAAATCTAATGCTTGTCTGTTAAGATGAGAAACGTGTGAGCTTCGTGAACGATGTAGTGCGTTTGAGCAGAAAACTGACTGCCCTTACCTGAATTGAAGTCTTGCTTGTAGGAAGACTCAGAGCCTGGGATTTAACTCCATTTCTGAAGTAAAACACACAGCAGTGTAATCATCCATCGATCACACTCTGCTTTAGAACAAGAAGCACGCTCTTGCTTTCTAGACTCTCTAAGACAGCAGGAAACGTGAGTGTGCTGAGAACAAAAGAACGGTGTTTACTACACTTACGGACTATATGTAGTCCAAATCTTCTTCTGAAACTGATACAATGCACTGGTCCTCTAACATCCAATGCTTGTCAGTTAAGATGAGAAACGTGTGAGCCTCGTGAAATATGTAGTTCGTTTGAGCAGAAAAGTGACTGCCCTTACCTGAAATGAAGTCTTGCTTGTAGGAAGACTCAGAGCGTGGGATTTTACTCCATTTCTGAAGTGAAACACACAGCAGTGTTCTCATCCATTGATCACACTCTGCTTTAGAACAAGAAGCACGATCTTGCTTTCTAGAGTCTCTAAGACAGCAGGAAACGTGAGTTTGCTGAGAACAAAAGAACGGTGTTTCCTACACATACAGACCATATCTAGTCCAACTCTGCTTCTGAAACTGATACAAAGCACTGGTCCTCTAACATCCAATGCTTGTCAGTTAAGATGAGAAACGTGTGAGCTTTGTGAATGATGTAGTTCCTTTGAACTGATAAGTGACTGCCCTTACCTGAAACGAATTCTTGCTTTTAGTAAGACACAGAGCCTGGGATTTAAGTCCATTTCTGAAGGGAAACACACAGCATAGTTCTCATCCATGGATCACACTCTGCTTTAGAGCGAGAAGCACACTCTAGCTTTCTAGAGTCTCTAATACAGAAGGAAATCTGAGTGTGCCCAGAACAAAAGAACGGTGTTTCCTACACATATGGACCATATGTAGTCCAAATCTGCTTCTGAAACTGATACAAAGCACTGACCCTCTAACATCCAATGCTTGTCAGTTAAGATGAGAAACGTGTGAGCTTCGTGAACGATGTAGTTCGTTTGAGCAGAAAAGTGACCTCCCTTACCTGAATTGAAGTCTTGCTTGTAGGAAGACTCAGAGCCTGGTATTTAACTCCATTTCTGAATTAAAACACACAGCAGTGTAATCATCCATTGATCACACTCTGCTTTAGAACAAGAGGAACGCTCTTGCTTTCTAGAGTCTCTAATACTGCAGGAAATCTGAGTGTGCCCAGAACAAAAGAACGGTGTTTCCTACACATACGGATTATATGTAGTCCAAATCTTCTTCTGAAACTGATACAATGCACTGGTCCTCTAACATCCAATGCTTGTCTGTTAACATGAGACACGTGTGAGCTTCGTGAACGATGTAGTTCGTTTGAGCAGAAAAGTGACCTCCCTTACCTGAATTGAAGTCTTGCTTGTAGGAAGACTCAGAGCCTGGTATTTAACTCCATTTCTGAATTAAAACACACAGCAGTGTAATCATCCATTGATCACACTCTGCTTTAGAACAAGAAGCACGCTCTTGCTTTCCAGAGTCTCTAAGACAGGAGGAAACGTGAGTGTGCTGAGAACAAAAGAACGGTGTTTCCTACACATACGGACCATATCTAGTCCAACTCTTCTTCTGAAACTGATACAAAGCACTGGTCCTCTAACATCCAATGCTTGTCAGTTAAGATGAGAAACGTGAGAGCTTCGTAAACGATGTAGTTCGTTTGAGCAGAAAAGTGACTGCCCTTACCTGAAACGAAGTCTTGCTTGTAGTAAGACACAGAGCCTGGGATTTTCCTCCATTTCTGAAAGGAAACACACAGCATAGTTCTCATCCATGGATCACACTCTGCTTTAGAAGGAGAAGCACACTCTAGCTTTCTAGAGTCTCTAATACTGCAGGAAATCTGAGTGTGCCCAGAACAAAAGAACGGTGTTTCCTACACATACAGACCATATCTAGTCCAACTCTGCTTCTGAAACTGATACAAAGCACTGGTCCTCTAACATCCAATGGTTGTCAGTTAAGATGAGAAACGTGTGAGCTTTGTGAACGATGTAGTTCGTTTGAGCAGAAAAGTGACTGCCCTTACCTGAAACGAAGTCTTGCTTCTAGTAAGACACAGAGCCTGGGATTTAAGTCCATTTCTGAAGGGAAACACACAGCATAGTTCTCATCCATGGATCACACTCTGCTTTAGAGCGAGAAGCACACTCTAGCTTTCTAGAGTCTCTAATAAAGCAGGTAATCTGAGTGTGCCCAGAACAAAACAACGGTGTTTCCTACACATACCGACTATATGTAGTCCAAATCTTCTTCTGAAACTGATACAATGCACTGGTCCTCTAACATCCAATGCTTGTCAGTTAAGATGAGAAACGTGTAGCTTCGTGAAAGATGTAGTTCGTTTGAGCAGAAAAGTGACTGCCCTTACCTGAAACGAAGTCTTCCTTGTAGGAAGACTCAGAGCCTGGGATTTTATTCCATATCTGAAGTGAAACACACAGCAGTGTTCTCATCCATTGATCACACTCTGCTTTAGAACAAGAAGCACGATCTTGCTTTCTAGAGTCTCTAAGAGAGCAGGAAACGTGAGTGTGCTGAGAACAAAACAACGGTGTTTCCTACACATACGGACATCATATAGTCCAACTCTGCTTCTGAAACTGATAAAAAGCACTGGTTCTCTAAAATCTAATGCTTGTCTGTTAAGATGAGAAACGTGTGAGCTTCGTGAACGATGTAGTGCGTTTGAGCAGAAAACTGACTGCCCTTACCTGAATTGAAGTCTTGCTTGTAGGAAGACTCAGAGCCTGGGATTTAACTCCATTTCTGAAGTAAAACACACAGCAGTGTAATCATCCATCGATCACACTCTGCTTTAGAACAAGAAGCACGCTCTTGCTTTCTAGACTCTCTAAGACAGCAGGAAACGTGAGTGTGCTGAGAACAAAAGAACGGTGTTTACTACACTTACGGACTATATGTAGTCCAAATCTTCTTCTGAAACTGATACAATGCACTGGTCCTCTAACATCCAATGCTTGTCAGTTAAGATGAGAAACGTGTGAGCCTCGTGAAATATGTAGTTCGTTTGAGCAGAAAAGTGACTGCCCTTACCTGAAATGAAGTCTTGCTTGTAGGAAGACTCAGAGCGTGGGATTTTACTCCATTTCTGAAGTGAAACACACAGCAGTGTTCTCATCCATTGATCACACTCTGCTTTAGAACAAGAAGCACGATCTTGCTTTCTAGAGTCTCTAAGACAGCAGGAAACGTGAGTTTGCTGAGAACAAAAGAACGGTGTTTCCTACACATACAGACCATATCTAGTCCAACTCTGCTTCTGAAACTGATACAAAGCACTGGTCCTCTAACATCCAATGCTTGTCAGTTAAGATGAGAAACGTGTGAGCTTTGTGAATGATGTAGTTCCTTTGAACTGATAAGTGACTGCCCTTACCTGAAACGAATTCTTGCTTTTAGTAAGACACAGAGCCTGGGATTTAAGTCCATTTCTGAAGGGAAACACACAGCATAGTTCTCATCCATGGATCACACTCTGCTTTAGAGCGAGAAGCACACTCTAGCTTTCTAGAGTCTCTAATACAGAAGGAAATCTGAGTGTGCCCAGAACAAAAGAACGGTGTTTCCTACACATATGGACCATATGTAGTCCAAATCTGCTTCTGAAACTGATACAAAGCACTGACCCTCTAACATCCAATGCTTGTCAGTTAAGATGAGAAACGTGTGAGCTTCGTGAACGATGTAGTTCGTTTGAGCAGAAAAGTGACCTCCCTTACCTGAATTGAAGTCTTGCTTGTAGGAAGACTCAGAGCCTGGTATTTAACTCCATTTCTGAATTAAAACACACAGCAGTGTAATCATCCATTGATCACACTCTGCTTTAGAACAAGAAGCAGGCTCTTGCTTTCCAGAGTCTCTAAGACAGGAGGAAACGTGAGTGTGCTGAGAACAAAAGAACGGTGTTTACTACACATACGGACCATATCTAGTCCAACTCTGCTTCTGAAACTGATACAAAGCACTGGTCTTCTAACATCCAATGCTTGTCAGTTAAGATGAGAAACGTGTGAGCTTTGTGAATGATGTAGTTCCTTTGAACTGAAAATTGACTGCCATTACCTGAAACGAATTCTTGCTTGTAGTAAGACACAGAGCCTGGGATTTAAGTCCATTTCTGAAGGGAAACACACAGCATAGTTCTCATCCATGGATCACACTCTGCTTTAGAGCGAGAAGCACACTCTAGCTTTCTAGAGTCTCTAATACGGAAGGAAATCTGAGTGTGCCCAGAACAAAAGAACGGTGTTTCTTACACATATGGACCATATGTAGTCCAAATCTGCTTCTGAAACTGATACAAAGCACTGACCCTCTAACATCCAATGCTTGTCAGTTAAGATGAGAAACGTGTGAGCTTCGTGAACGATGTAGTGCGTTTGAGCAGAAAAGTGACTGCCCTTACCTGAATTGAAGTCTTGCTTGTAGGAAGACTCAGAGCCTTGGATTTAACTCCATTTCTGAAGTAAAACACACAGCAGTGTAATCATCCATTGATCACACTCTGCTTTAGAACAAGAAGCACGCTCTTGATTTCTAGACTCTCTAAGACAGCAGGAAACGTGAGTGTGCTGAGAACAAAAGAACGGTGTTTCCTACACATATGGACTATATGTAGTCCAAATCTTCTTCTGAAACTGATACAATGCACTGGTCCTCTAACATACAATTCTTGTCAGTTAAGATGAGAAACGTGTGAGCTTCGTGAACGATGTAGTTCCTTTGAGCAGAAAAGTGACTGCCCTTACCTGAAACGAAGTCTTGCTTGTAGGAAGACTCAGAGCGTGGGATTTAACTCCATTTCTGAAGTGAAACACACAGCAGTGTTCTCATCCATTGATCACACTCTGCTTTAGAACAAGAAGCACGATCTTGCTTTCTAGAGTCTCTAAGACAGCAGGAAACGTGAGTTTGCTGAGAACAAAAGAACAGTGTTTCCTACACATACAGACCATATCTAGTCCAACTCTGCTTCTGAAACTGATACAAAGCACTGGTCCTCTAACATCCAATCCTTGTCAGTTAAGATGAGAAACGTGTGAGCTTTGTGAATGATGTAGTTCCTTTGAACTGATAAGTGACCTCCCTTACCTGAATTGAAGTCTTGCTTGTAGGAAGACTCAGAGCCTGGTATTTAACTCCATTTCTGAATTAAAACACACAGCAGTGTAATCATCCATTGATCACACTCTGCTTTAGAACAAGAAGCACGCTCTTGCTTTCCAGAGTCTCTAAGACAGGAGGAAACGTGAGTGTGCTGAGAACAAAAGAACGGTGTTTCCTACACATACGGACCATATCTAGTCCAACTCTTCTTCTGAAACTGATACAAAGCACTGGTCCTCTAACATCCAATGCTTGTCAGTTAAGATGAGAAACGTGAGAGCTTCGTAAACGATGTAGTTCCTTTGAGCAGAAAAGTGACTGCCCTTACCTGAAACGAATTCTTGCTTGTAGTAAGACACAGAGCCTGGGATTTAAGTCCATTTCTGAAGGGAAACACACAGCATAGTTCTCATCCATGGATCACACTCTGCTTTAGAGCGAGAAGCACACTCTAGCTTTCTAGAGTCTCTAATACAGAAGGAAATCTGAGTGTGCCCAGAACAAAAGAACGGTGTTTCCTACACATACGGACTATATGTAGTCCAATACTTCTTCTGAAACTGATACAATGCACTGGTCCTCTAACATCCAATGCTTGTCAGTTAAGATGAGAAACGTGTGAGCCTCGTGAAATATGTAGTTCGTTTGAGCAGAAAAGTGACTGCCCTTACCTGAAACGAAGTCTTGCTTGTAGGAAGACTCAGAGCGTGGGATTTTACTCCATTTCTGAAGTGAAACACACAGCAGTGTTCTCATCCATTGATCACACTCTGCTTTAGAACAAGAAGCACGATCTTGCTTTCTAGAGTCTCTAAGACAGCAGGAAACGTGAGTTTGCTGAGAACAAAAGAACGGTGTTTCCTACACATACAGACCATATCTAGTCCAACTCTGCTTCTGAAACTGATACAAAGCACTGGTCCTCTAACATCCAATGCTTGTCAGTTAAGATGAGAAACGTGTGAGCTTTGTGAATGATGTAGTTCCTTTGAACTGATAAGTGACTGCCCTTACCTGAAACGAATTCTTGCTTTTAGTAAGACACAGAGCCTGGGATTTAAGTCCATTTCTGAAGGGAAACACACAGCATAGTTCTCATCCATGGATCACACTCTGCTTTAGAGCGAGAAGCACACTCTAGCTTTCTAGAGTCTCTAATACAGAAGGAAATCTGAGTGTGCCCAGAACAAAAGAACGGTGTTTCCTACACATATGGACCATATGTAGTCCAAATCTGCTTCTGAAACTGATACAAAGCACTGACCCTCTAACATCCAATGCTTGTCAGTTAAGATGAGAAACGTGTGAGCTTCGTGAACGATGTAGTTCGTTTGAGCAGAAAAGTGACCTCCCTTACCTGAATTGAAGTCTTGCTTGTAGGAAGACTCAGAGCCTGGTATTTAACTCCATTTCTGAATTAAAACACACAGCAGTGTAATCATCCATTGATCACACTCTGCTTTAGAACAAGAGGAACGCTCTTGCTTTCTAGAGTCTCTAATACTGCAGGAAATCTGAGTGTGCCCAGAACAAAAGAACGGTGTTTCCTACACATACGGATTATATGTAGTCCAAATCTTCTTCTGAAACTGATACAATGCACTGGTCCTCTAACATCCAATGCTTGTCTGTTAACATGAGACACGTGTGAGCTTCGTGAACGATGTAGTTCGTTTGAGCAGAAAAGTGACCTCCCTTACCTGAATTGAAGTCTTGCTTGTAGGAAGACTCAGAGCCTGGTATTTAACTCCATTTCTGAATTAAAACACACAGCAGTGTAATCATCCATTGATCACACTCTGCTTTAGAACAAGAAGCACGCTCTTGCTTTCCAGAGTCTCTAAGACAGGAGGAAACGTGAGTGTGCTGAGAACAAAAGAACGGTGTTTCCTACACATACGGACCATATCTAGTCCAACTCTTCTTCTGAAACTGATACAAAGCACTGGTCCTCTAACATCCAATGCTTGTCAGTTAAGATGAGAAACGTGAGAGCTTCGTAAACGATGTAGTTCGTTTGAGCAGAAAAGTGACTGCCCTTACCTGAAACGAAGTCTTGCTTGTAGTAAGACACAGAGCCTGGGATTTAAGTCCATTTCTGAAAGGAAACACACAGCATAGTTCTCATCCATGGATCACACTCTGCTTTAGAAGGAGAAGCACACTCTAGCTTTCTAGAGTCTCTAATACTGCAGGAAATCTGAGTGTGCCCAGAACAAAAGAACGGTGTTTCCTACACATACAGACCATATCTAGTCCAACTCTGCTTCTGAAACTGATACAAAGCACTGGTCCTCTAACATCCAATGGTTGTCAGTTAAGATGAGAAACGTGTGAGCTTTGTGAACGATGTAGTTCGTTTGAGCAGAAAAGTGACTGCCCTTACCTGAAACGAAGTCTTGCTTCTAGTAAGACACAGAGCCTGGGATTTAAGTCCATTTCTGAAGGGAAACACACAGCATAGTTCTCATCCATGGATCACACTCTGCTTTAGAGCGAGAAGCACACTCTAGCTTTCTAGAGTCTCTAATAAAGCAGGTAATCTGAGTGTGCCCAGAACAAAACAACGGTGTTTCCTACACATACCGACTATATGTAGTCCAAATCTTCTTCTGAAACTGATACAATGCACTGGTCCTCTAACATCCAATGCTTGTCAGTTAAGATGAGAAACGTGTAGCTTCGTGAAAGATGTAGTTCGTTTGAGCAGAAAGTGACTGCCCTTACCTGAAACGAAGTCTTCCTTGTAGGAAGACTCAGAGCCTGGGATTTTATTCCATATCTGAAGTGAAACACACAGCAGTGTTCTCATCCATTGATCACACTCTGCTTTAGAACAAGAAGCACGATCTTGCTTTCTAGAGTCTCTAAGAGAGCAGGAAACGTGAGTGTGCTGAGAACAAAACAACGGTGTTTCCTACACATACGGACATCATATAGTCCAACTCTGCTTCTGAAACTGATAAAAAGCACTGGTTCTCTAAAATCTAATGCTTGTCTGTTAAGATGAGAAACGTGTGAGCTTCGTGAACGATGTAGTGCGTTTGAGCAGAAAACTGACTGCCCTTACCTGAATTGAAGTCTTGCTTGTAGGAAGACTCAGAGCCTGGGATTTAACTCCATTTCTGAAGTAAAACACACAGCAGTGTAATCATCCATCGATCACACTCTGCTTTAGAACAAGAAGCACGCTCTTGCTTTCTAGACTCTCTAAGACAGCAGGAAACGTGAGTGTGCTGAGAACAAAAGAACGGTGTTTACTACACTTACGGACTATATGTAGTCCAAATCTTCTTCTGAAACTGATACAATGCACTGGTCCTCTAACATCCAATGCTTGTCAGTTAAGATGAGAAACGTGTGAGCCTCGTGAAATATGTAGTTCGTTTGAGCAGAAAAGTGACTGCCCTTACCTGAAATGAAGTCTTGCTTGTAGGAAGACTCAGAGCGTGGGATTTTACTCCATTTCTGAAGTGAAACACACAGCAGTGTTCTCATCCATTGATCACACTCTGCTTTAGAACAAGAAGCACGATCTTGCTTTCTAGAGTCTCTAAGACAGCAGGAAACGTGAGTTTGCTGAGAACAAAAGAACGGTGTTTCCTACACATACAGACCATATCTAGTCCAACTCTGCTTCTGAAACTGATACAAAGCACTGGTCCTCTAACATCCAATGCTTGTCAGTTAAGATGAGAAACGTGTGAGCTTTGTGAATGATGTAGTTCCTTTGAACTGATAAGTGACTGCCCTTACCTGAAACGAATTCTTGCTTTTAGTAAGACACAGAGCCTGGGATTTAAGTCCATTTCTGAAGGGAAACACACAGCATAGTTCTCATCCATGGATCACACTCTGCTTTAGAGCGAGAAGCACACTCTAGCTTTCTAGAGTCTCTAATACAGAAGGAAATCTGAGTGTGCCCAGAACAAAAGAACGGTGTTTCCTACACATATGGACCATATGTAGTCCAAATCTGCTTCTGAAACTGATACAAAGCACTGACCCTCTAACATCCAATGCTTGTCAGTTAAGATGAGAAACGTGTGAGCTTCGTGAACGATGTAGTTCGTTTGAGCAGAAAAGTGACCTCCCTTACCTGAATTGAAGTCTTGCTTGTAGGAAGACTCAGAGCCTGGTATTTAACTCCATTTCTGAATTAAAACACACAGCAGTGTAATCATCCATTGATCACACTCTGCTTTAGAACAAGAAGCAGGCTCTTGCTTTCCAGAGTCTCTAAGACAGGAGGAAACGTGAGTGTGCTGAGAACAAAAGAACGGTGTTTACTA
The DNA here is from genome assembly GCA_949786385.1 of Onychomys leucogaster. Classification (NCBI taxonomy): domain Eukaryota; kingdom Metazoa; phylum Chordata; class Mammalia; order Rodentia; family Cricetidae; genus Onychomys; species Onychomys leucogaster. Next base: position 55,407 of record CATKUP010000714.1, read on the forward strand.
CACATACGGACCATATCTAGTCCAACTCTGCTTCTGAAACTGATACAAAGCACTGGTCTTCTAACATCCAATGCTTGTCAGTTAAGATGAGAAACGTGTGAGCTTTGTGAATGATGTAGTTCCTTTGAACTGAAAATTGACTGCCATTACCTGAAACGAATTCTTGCTTGTAGTAAGACACAGAGCCTGGGATTTAAGTCCATTTCTGAAGGGAAACACACAGCATAGTTCTCATCCATGGATCACACTCTGCTTTAGAGCGAGAAGCACACTCTAGCTTTCTAGAGTCTCTAATACGGAAGGAAATCTGAGTGTGCCCAGAACAAAAGAACGGTGTTTCTTACACATATGGACCATATGTAGTCCAAATCTGCTTCTGAAACTGATACAAAGCACTGACCCTCTAACATCCAATGCTTGTCAGTTAAGATGAGAAACGTGTGAGCTTCGTGAACGATGTAGTGCGTTTGAGCAGAAAAGTGACTGCCCTTACCTGAATTGAAGTCTTGCTTGTAGGAAGACTCAGAGCCTTGGATTTAACTCCATTTCTGAAGTAAAACACACAGCAGTGTAATCATCCATTGATCACACTCTGCTTTAGAACAAGAAGCACGCTCTTGATTTCTAGACTCTCTAAGACAGCAGGAAACGTGAGTGTGCTGAGAACAAAAGAACGGTGTTTCCTACACATATGGACTATATGTAGTCCAAATCTTCTTCTGAAACTGATACAATGCACTGGTCCTCTAACATACAATTCTTGTCAGTTAAGATGAGAAACGTGTGAGCTTCGTGAACGATGTAGTTCCTTTGAGCAGAAAAGTGACTGCCCTTACCTGAAACGAAGTCTTGCTTGTAGGAAGACTCAGAGCGTGGGATTTAACTCCATTTCTGAAGTGAAACACACAGCAGTGTTCTCATCCATTGATCACACTCTGCTTTAGAACAAGAAGCACGATCTTGCTTTCTAGAGTCTCTAAGACAGCAGGAAACGTGAGTTTGCTGAGAACAAAAGAACAGTGTTTCCTACACATACAGACCATATCTAGTCCAACTCTGCTTCTGAAACTGATACAAAGCACTGGTCCTCTAACATCCAATCCTTGTCAGTTAAGATGAGAAACGTGTGAGCTTTGTGAATGATGTAGTTCCTTTGAACTGATAAGTGACCTCCCTTACCTGAATTGAAGTCTTGCTTGTAGGAAGACTCAGAGCCTGGTATTTAACTCCATTTCTGAATTAAAACACACAGCAGTGTAATCATCCATTGATCACACTCTGCTTTAGAACAAGAAGCACGCTCTTGCTTTCCAGAGTCTCTAAGACAGCAGGAAACGTGAGTGTGCTGAGAACAAAAGAACGGTGTTTCCTACACATACGGACCATATCTAGTCCAACTCTTCTTCTGAAACTGATACAAAGCACTGGTCCTCTAACATCCAATGCTTGTCAGTTAAGATGAGAAACGTGAGAGCTTCGTAAACGATGTAGTTCCTTTGAGCAGAAAAGTGACTGCCCTTACCTGAAACGAAGTCTTGCTTGTAGTAAGACACAGAGCCTGGGATTTAAGTCCATTTCTGAAGGGAAACACACAGCATAGTTCTCATCCATGGATCACACTCTGCTTTAGAGCGAAAAGCACACTCTAGCTTTCTAGAGTCTCTAATACAGAAGGAAATCTGAGTTTGCCCAGAACAAAAGAACGGTGTTTCCTACACATACGGACTATATGTAGTCCAATACTTCTTCTGAAACTGATACAATGCACTGGTCCTCTAACATCCAATGCTTGTCAGTTAAGATGAGAAACGTGTGAGCCTCGTGAAATATGTAGTTCGTTTGAGCAGAAAAGTGACTGCCCTTACCTGAAACGAAGTCTTGCTTGTAGGAAGACTCAGAGCGTGGGATTTTACTCCATTTCTGAAGTGAAACACACAGCAGTGTTCTCATCCATTGATCACACTCTGGTTTAGAACAAGAAGCACGATCTTGCTTTCTAGAGTCTCTAAGACAGCAGGAAACGTGAGTTTGCTGAGAACAAAAGAACGGTGTTTCCTACACATACAGACCATATCTAGTCCAACTCTGCTTCTGAAACTGAAACAAAGCACTGGTTCTCTAAAATCCAATGCTTGTCAGTTAAGATGAGAAACGTGTGAGCTTTGTGAATGATGTAGTTCCTTTGAACTGATAAGTGACTGCCCTTACCTGAAACGAATTCTTGCTTGTAGTAAGACACAGAGCCTGGGATTTAAGTCCATTTCTGAAGGGAAACACACAGCATAGTTCTCATCCATGGATCACACTCTGCTTTAGAGCGAGAAGCACACTCTAGCTTTCTAGAGTCTCTAATACAGAAGGAAATTTGAGTGTGCCCAGAACAAAAGAACGGTGTTTCCTACACATATGGACCATATGTAGTCCAAATCTGCTTCTGAAACTGATACAAAGCACTGACCCTCTAACATCCAATGCTTGTCAGTTAAGATGAGAAACGTGTGAGCTTCGTGAACGATGTAGTTCGTTTGAGCAGAAAAGTGACCTCCCTTACCTGAATTGAAGTCTTGCTTGTAGGAAGACTCAGAGCCTGGTATTTAACTCCATTTCTGAATTAAAACACACAGCTGTGTAATAATCCATTGATCACACTCTGCTTTAGAACAAGAAGCACGCTCTTGCTTTCTAGAGTCTCTAATACTGCAGGAAATCTGAGTGTGCCCAGAACAAAAGAACGGTGTTTCCTACACATACGGATTATATGTAGTCCAAATCTTCTTCTGAAACTGATACAATGCACTGGTCCTCTAACATCCAATGCTTGTCTGTTAAGATGAGAAACGTGTGAGCTTCGTGAAATATGTAGTTCGTTTGAGCAGAAAAGTGACCTCCCTTACCTGAATTGAAGTCTTGCTTGTAGGAAGACTCAGAGCCTGGTATTTAACTCCATTTCTGAATTAAAACACACAGCAGTGTAATCATCCATTGATCACACTCTGCTTTAGAACAAGAAGCACGCTCTTGCTTTCCAGAGTCTCTAAGACAGGAGGAAACGTGAGTGTGCTGAGAACAAAAGAACGGTGTTTCCTACACATACGGACCATATCTAGTCCAACTCTTCTTCTGAAACTGATACAAAGCACTGGTCCTCTAATATCCAATGCTTGTCAGTTAAGATGAGAAACGTGTGAGCTTCGTGAACGATGTAGTGCCTTTGAGCAGAAAAGTGACTGCCCTTACCTGAATTGAAGTCTTGCTTGTAGGAAGACTCAGAGCCTGGGATTTAACTCCATTTCTGAAGTAAAACACACAGCAGTGTAATCATCCATTGATCACACTCTGCTTTAGAACAAGAAGCACGCTCTTGCTTTCTAGAGTCTCTAAGACAGCAGGAAACGTGAGTGTGCTGAGAACAAAAGAACGGTGTTTCCTACACATACAGACTATATGTAGTCCAAATCTTCTTCTGAAACTGATACAATGCACTGGTCCTCTAACATACAATTCTTGTCAGTTAAGATGAGAAACGTGTGAGCTTCGTGAACGATGTAGATCCTTTGAGCAGAAAAGTGACTGCCATTACCTGAAACGAAGTCTTGCTTGTAGGGAGACTCAGAGCATGGGATTTAACTCCATTTCTGAAGTGAAACACACAGCATTGTCTCATCCATTGATCACACTCTGCTTTAGAACAAGAATCACGCTCTTGCTTTCTAGACTCTCTAAGACAGCAGGAAACGTGAGTGTGCTGAGAACAAAAGAACGGTGTTTCCTACACATACGGACATCATATAGTCCAACTCTGCTTCTGAAACTGATAAAAAGCACTGGTTCTCTAAAATCTAATGCTTGTCTGTTAAGATGAGAAACGTGTGAGCTTAGTGAACGATGTAGTGCGTTTGAGCAGAAAAGGGACTGCCCTTACCTGAATTGAAGTCTTGCTTGTAGGAAGACTCAGAGCCTGGGATTTAACTCCATTTCTGAAGTAAAACACACAGCAGTGTAATCATCCATTGATCACACTCTGCTTTAGAACAAGAAGCACGCTCTTGATTTCTAGAGTCTCTAAGACAGCAGGAAACGTGATTGTGCTGAGAACAAAAGAACGGTGTTTCCTACACTTACGGACTATATGTAGTCCAAATCTTCTTCTGAAACTGATACAATGCACTGGTCCTCTAACATCCAATTCTTGTCAGTTAAGATGAGAAACGTGTGAGCTTCGTGAACGATGTAGTTCCTTTGAGCAGAAAAGTGACTGCCATTACCTGAAACGAAGTCTTGTTTGTAGGGAGACTCAGAGCATGGGATTTAACTCCATTTCTGAAGTGAAACACACAGCATTGTCTCATCCATTGATCACACTCTGCTTTAGAACAAGAAGCACGCTCTTGCTTTCTAGAGACTCTAAGACAGCAGGAAACGTGAGTGTGCTGAGAACAAAAGAACGGTGTTTCCTACACATACGGACCATATCTAGTCCAACTCTGCTTCTGAAACTGATACAAAGCACTGGTCCTCTAACATCCAATGGTTGTCAGTTAAGATGAGAAACGTGTGAGCTTTGTGAACGATGTAGTTCGTTTGAGTAGAAAAGTGACTGCCCTTACCTGAAACGAAGTCTTGCTTGTAGTAAGACACAGAGCCTGGGATTTAAGTCCATTTCTGAAGGGAAACACACAGCATAGTTCTCATCCATGGATCACACTCTGCTTTAGAGCGAGAAGCACACTCTAGCTTTCTAGAGTCTCTAATAAAGCAGGTAATCTGAGTGTGCCCAGAACAAAACAACGGTGTTTCCTACACATACCGACTATATGTAGTCCAAATCTTCTTCTGAAACTGATACAATGCACTGGTCCTCTAACATCCAATGCTTGTCAGTTAAGATGAGAAACGTGTAGCTTCGTGAAAGATGTAGTTCGTTTGAGCAGAAAAGTGACTGCCCTTACCTGAAACGAAGTCTTCCTTGTAGGAAGACTCAGAGCCTGGGATTTTATTCCATATCTGAAGTGAAACACACAGCAGTGTTCTCATCCATTGATCACACTCTGCTTTAGAACAAGAAGCACGATCTTGCTTTCTAGAGTCTCTAAGACAGCAGGAAACGTGAGTGTGCTGAGAACAAAAGAACGGTGTTTCCTACACATACGGACATCATATAGTCCAACTCTGCTTCTGAAACTGATAAAAAGCACTGGTTCTCTAAAATCTAATGCTTGTCTGTTAAGATGAGAAACGTGTGAGCTTAGTGAACGATGTAGTGCGTTTGAGCAGAAAAGTGACTGCCCTTACCTGAATTGAAGTCTTGCTTGTAGGAAGACTCAGAGCCTGGGATTTAACTCCATTTCTGAAGTAAAACACACAGCAGTGTAATCATCCATTGATCACACTCTGCTTTAGAACAAGAAGCACGCTCTTGCTTTCTAGAGTCTCTAAGACAGCAGGAAACGTGAGTGTGCTGAGAACAAAAGAACGGTGTTTCCTACACTTACGGACTATATGTAGTCCAAATCTTCTTCTGAAACTGATACAATGCACTGGTCCTCTAACATCCAATTCTTGTCAGTTAAGATGAGAAACGTGTGAGCTTCGTGAACCATGTAGTTCCTTTGAGCAGAAAAGTGACTGCCATTACCTGAAACGAAGTCTTGTTTGTAGGGAGACTCAGAGCATGGGATTTAACTCCATTTCTGAAGTGAAACACACAGCATTGTCTCATCCATTGATCACACTCTGCTTTAGAACAAGAAGCACGCTCTTGCTTTCTAGAGTCTCTAAGACAGCAGGAAACGTGAGTGTGCTGAGAACAAAAGAACGGTGTTTCCTACACATACGGACCATATCTAGTCCAACTCTGCTTCTGAAACTGATACAAAGCACTGGTCCTCTAACATCCAATGGTTGTCAGTTAAGATGAGAAACGTGTGAGCTTTGTGAACGATGTAGTTCGTTTGAGCAGAAAAGTGACTGCCCTTACCTGAAACGAAGTCTTGCTTGTAGTAAGACACAGAGCCTGGGATATAAGTCCATTTCTGAAGGGAAACACACAGCATAGTTCTCATCCATGGATCACACTCTGCTTTAGAGCGAGAAGCACACTCTAGCTTTCTAGAGTCTCTAATAAAGCAGGTAATCTGAGTGTGCCCAGAACAAAACAACGGTGTTTCCTACACATACCGACTATATGTAGTCCAAATCTTCTTCTGAAACTGATACAATGCACTGGTCCTCTAACATCCAATGCTTGTCAGTTAAGATGAGAAACGTGTAGCTTCGTGAAAGATGTAGTTCGTTTGAGCAGAAAAGTGACTGCCCTTACCTGAAACGAAGTCTTCCTTGTAGGAAGACTCAGAGCCTGGGATTTTATTCCATATCTGAAGTGAAACACACAGCAGTGTTCTCATCCATTGATCACACTCTGCTTTAGAACAAGAAGCACGATCTTGCTTTCTAGAGTCTCTAAGACAGCAGGAAAAGTGAGTGTGCTGAGAACAAAAGAACGGTGTTTCCTACACATACGGACATCATATAGTCCAACTCTGCTTCTGAAACTGATAAAAAGCACTGGTTCTCTAAAATCTAATGCTTGTCTGTTAAGATGAGAAACGTGTGAGCTTAGTGAACGATGTAGTGCGTTTGAGCAGAAAAGTGACTGCCCTTACCTGAATTGAAGTCTTGCTTGTAGGAAGACTCAGAGCCTGGGATTTAACTCCATTTCTGAAGTAAAACACACAGCAGTGTAATCATCCATTGATCACACTCTGCTTTAGAACAAGAAGCACGCTCTTGCTTTCTAGAGTCTCTAAGACAGCAGGAAACGTGAGTGTGCTGAGAACAAAAGAACGGTGTTTCCTACACTTACGGACTATATGTAGTCCAAATCTTCTTCTGAAACTGATACAATGCACTGGTCCTCTAACATCCAATTCTTGTCAGTTAAGATGAGAAACGTGTGAGCGTCGTGAACGATGTAGTTCCTTTGAGCAGAAAAGTGACTGCCATTACCTGAAACGAAGTCTTGTTTGTAGGGAGACTCAGAGCATGGGATTTAACTCCATTTCTGAAGTGAAACACACAGCATTGTCTCATCCATTGATCACACTCTGCTTTAGAACAAGAAGCACGCTCTTGCTTTCTAGAGTCTCTAAGACAGCAGGAAACGTGAGTGTGCTGAGAACAAAAGAACGGTGTTTCCTACACATACGGACCATATCTAGTCCAACTCTGCTTCTGAAACTGATACAAAGCACTGGTCCTCTAACATCCAATGGTTGTCAGTTAAGATGAGAAACGTGTGAGCTTTGTGAACGATGTAGTTCGTTTGAGCAGAAAAGTGACTGCCCTTACCTGAAACGAAGTCTTGCTTGTAGTAAGACACAGAGCCTGGGATATAAGTCCATTTCTGAAGGGAAACACACAGCATAGTTCTCATCCATGGATCACACTCTGCTTTAGAGCGAGAAGCACACTCTAGCTTTCTAGAGTCTCTAATAAAGCAGGTAATCTGAGTGTGCCCAGAACAAAACAACGGTGTTTCCTACACATACCGACTATATGTAGTCCAAATCTTCTTCTGAAACTGATACAATGCACTGGTCCTCTAACATCCAATGCTTGTCAGTTAAGATGAGAAACGTGTAGCTTCGTGAAAGATGTAGTTCGTTTGAGCAGAAAAGTGACTGCCCTTACCTGAAACGAAGTCTTCCTTGTAGGAAGACTCAGAGCCTGGGATTTTATTCCATATCTGAAGTGAAACACACAGCAGTGTTCTCATCCATTGATCACACTCATCTTTAGAACAAGAAGCACGATCTTGCTTTCTAGAGTCTCTAAGACAGCAGGAAACGTGAGTGTGCTGAGAACAAAAGAACGGTGTTTCCTACACATACGGACATCATATAGTCCAACTCTGCTTCTGAAACTGATAAAAAGCACTGGTTCTCTAAAATCTAATGCTTGTCTGTTAAGATGAGAAACGTGTGAGCTTAGTGAACGATGTAGTGCGTTTGAGCAGAAAAGTGACTGCCCTTACCTGAATTGAAGTCTTGCTTGTAGGAAGACTCAGAGCCTGGGATTTAACTCCATTTCTGAAGTAAAACACACAGCAGTGTAATCATCCATTGATCACACTCTGCTTTAGAACAAGAAGCACGCTCTTGCTTTCTAGAGTCTCTAAGACAGCAGGAAACGTGAGTGTGCTGAGAACAAAAGAACGGTGTTTCCTACACTTACGGACTATATGTAGTCCAAATTTTCTTCTGAAACTGATACAATGCACTGGTCCTCTAACATCCAATTCTTGTCAGTTAAGATGAGAAACGTGTGAGCTTCGTGAACGATGTAGTTCCTTTGAGCAGAAAAGTGACTGCCATTACCTGAAACGAAGTCTTGTTTGTAGGGAGACTCAGAGCATGGGATTTAACTCCATTTCTGAAGTGAAACACACAGCATTGTCTCATCCATTGATCACACTCTGCTTTAGAACAAGAAGCACGATCTTGCTTTCTAGAGTCTCTAAGACAGCAGGAAACGTGAGTGTGCTGAGAACAAAACAACGGTGTTTCCTACACATACGGACCATATCTAGTCCAACTCTTCTTCTGAAACTGATACAAAGCACTGGTCCTCTAACATCCAATGCTTGTCAGTTAAGATGAGAAACGTGTGAGCTTCGGGAACGATGTAGTTCGTTTGAGCAGAAAAGTGACTGCCCTTACCTGAAACGAAGTCTTGCTTGTAGTAAGACACAGAGCCTGGGATTTAAGTCCATTTTTGAAGGGAAACACACAGCATAGTTCTCATCCATGGATCACACTCTGCTTTAGAAGGAGAAGCACACTCTAGCTTTCTAGAGTCTCTAATACAGCAGGAAATCTGAATGTGCCCAGAACAAAAGAATGGTGTTTCCTACACATACGGACTATATGTAGTCCAAATCTTCTTCTGAAACTGATACAATGCACTGGTCCTCTAACATCCAATGCTTGTCAGTTAAGATGAGAAACGTGTAGCTTCGTGAAAGATGTAGTTCGTTTGAGCAGAAAAGTGACTGCCCTTACCTGAAACGAAGTCTTCCTTTTAGGAAGACTCAGAGCCTGGGATTTTATTCCATATCTGAAGTGAAACACACAGCAGTGTTCTCATCCATTGATCACACTCTGCTTTAGAACAAGAAGCACGATCTTGCTTTCTAGAGTCTCTTAGACAGCAGGAAACGTGAGTGTGCTGAGAACAAAACAACGGTGTTTCCTACACATACGGACATCATATAGTCCAACTCTGCTTCTGAAACTGATAAAAAGCACTGGTTCTCTAAAATCTAATGCTTGTCTGTTAAGATGAGAAACGTGTGAGCTTCGTGAACGATGTAGTGCGTTTGAGCAGAAAACTGACTGCCCTTACCTGAATTGAAATCTTGCTTTTAGGAAGACTCAGAGCCTGGGATTTAACTCCATTTCTGAAGTAAAACACACAGCAGTGTAATCATCCATTGATCACACTCTGCTTTAGAACAAGAAGCACGCTCTTGCTTTCTAGACTCTCTAAGACAGCAGGAAACGTGAGTGTGCTGAGAACAAAAGAACGGTGTTTACTACACTTACGGACTATATGTAGTCCAAATCTTCTTCTGAAACTGATACAATGCACTGGTCCTCTAACATCCAATGCTTGTCAGTTTAGATGAGAAACGTGTGAGCCTCGTGAAATATGTAGTTCGTTTGAGCTGAAAAGTGACTGCCCTTACCTGAAACGAAGTCTTGCTTGTAGGAAGACTCAGAGCGTGGGATTTTACTCCATTTCTGAAGTGAAACACACAGCAGTGTTCTCATCCATTGATCACACTCTGCTTTAGAACAAGAAGCACGATCTTGCTTTCTAGAGTCTCTAAGACAGCAGGAAACGTGAGTTTGCTGAGAACAAAAGAACGGTGTTTCCTACACATACAGACCATATCTAGTCCAACTCTGCTTCTGAAACTGATACAAAGCACTGGTCCTCTAACATCCAATGCTTGTCAGTTAAGATGAGAAACGTGTGAGCTTTGTGAATGATGTAGTTCCTTTGAACTGATAAGTGACTGCCCTTACCTGAAACGAATTCTTGCTTGTAGTAAGACACAGAGCCTGGGATTTAAGTCCATTTCTGAAGGGAAACACACAGCATAGTTCTCATCCATGGATCACACTCTGCTTTAGAGCGAGAAGCACACTCTAGCTTTCTAGAGTCTCTAATACAAAAGGAAATATGAGTGTGCCCAGAACAAAAGAACGGTGTTTCCTACACATATGGACCATATGTAGTCCAAATCTGCTTCTGAAACTGATACAAAGCACTGACCCTCTAACATCCAATGCTTGTCAGTTAAGATGAGAAACGTGTGAGCTTCGTGAACGAGTAGTTCGTTTGAGCAGAAAAGTGACCTCCCTTACCTGAATTGAAGTCTTGCTTGTAGGAAGACTCAGAGCCTGGTATTTAACTCCATTTCTGAATTAAAACACACAGCAGTGTAATCATCCATTGATCACACTCTGCTTTAGAACAAGAAGCACGCTCTTGCTTTCTAGAGTCTCTAAGACAGGAGGAAACGTGAGTGTGCTGAGAACAAAAGAACGGTGTTTCCTACACATATGGACCATATGTAGTCCAAATCTGCTTCTGAAACTGATACAAAGCACTGACCCTCTAACATCCAATGCTTGTCAGTTAAGATGAGAAACATGTGAGCTTAGTGAACGATGTAGTGCCTTTGAGCAGAAAAGTGACTGCCCTTACCTGAATTGAAGTCTTGCTTGTAGGAAGACTCAGAGCCTGGGATTTAACTCCATTTCTGAAGTAAAACACACAGCAGTGTAATCATCCATTGATCACACTCTGCTTTAGAACAAGAAGCACGCTCTTGATTTCTAGACTCTCTAAGACAGCAGGAAACGTGAGTGTCCTGAGAACAAAAGAACGGTGTTTCCTACACATACGGACTATATGTAGTCCAAATCTTCTTCTGAAACTGATACAATGCACTGGTCCTCTAACATACAATTCTTGTCAGTTAAGATGAGAAACGTGTGAGCTTCGTGAACGATGTAGTTCCTTTGAGCAGAAAAGTGACTGCCATTACCTGAAACGAAGTCTTGCTTGTAGGGAGACTCAGAGCATGGGATTTAACTCCATTTCTGAAGTGAAACACACAGCATTGTCTCATCCATTGATCACACTCTGCTTTAGAACACGAAGCACGCTCTTGCTTTCTAGACTCTCTAAGACAGCAGGAAACGTGAGTGTGCTGAGAACAAAAGAACGGTGTTTCCTACACATACGGACCATATCTAGTCCAACTCTTCTTCTGAAACTGATACAAAGCACTGGTCCTCTAACATCCAATGCTTGTCAGTTAAGATGAGAAACGTGTGAGCTTCGTAAACGATGTAGTTCGTTTGAGCAGAAAAGTGACTGCCCTTACCTGAAACGAAGTCTTGCTTGTAGTAAGACACAGAGCCTGGGATTTAAGTCCATTTCTGAAGGGAAACACACAGCATAGTTCTCATCCATGGATCACACTCTGCTTTAGAAGGAGAAGCACACTCTAGCTTTCTAGAGTCTCTAATACAGCAGGAAATCTGAGTGTGCCCAGAACAAAAGAATGGTGTTTCCTACACATACGGACTATATGTAGTCCAAATCTTCTTCTGAAACTGATACAATGCACTGGTCCTCTAACATCCAATGCTTGTCAGTTAAGATGAGAAACGTGTAGCTTCGTGAAAGATGTAGTTCGTTTGAGCAGAAAAGTGACTGCCCTTACCTGAAACGAAGTCTTCCTTGTAGGAAGACTCAGAGCCTGGGATTTTATTCCATATCTGAAGTGAAACACACAGCAATGTTCTCATCCATTGATCACACTCTGCTTTAGAACAAGAAGCACGATCTTGCTTTCTAGAGTCTCTTAGACAGCAGGAAACGTGAGTGTGCTGAGAACAAAACAACGGTGTTTCCTACACATACGGACATCATATAGTCCAACTCTGCTTCTGAAACTGATAAAAAGCACTGGTTCTCTAAAATCTAATGCTTGTCTGTTAAGATGAGAAACGTGTGAGCTTCGTGAACGATGTAGTGCGTTTGAGCAGAAAACTGACTGCCCTTACCTGAATTGAAGTCTTGCTTGTAGGAAGACTCAGAGCCTGGGATTTAACTCCATTTCTGAAGTAAAACACACAGCAGTGTAATCATCCATTGATCACACTCTGCTTTAGAACAAGAAGCACGCTCTTGCTTTCTAGACTCTCTAAGACAGCAGGAAACGTGAGTGTGCTGAGAACAAAAGAACGGTGTTTACTACACTTACGGACTATATGTAGTCCAAATCTTCTTCTGAAACTGATACAATGCACTGGTCCTCTAACATCCAATGCTTGTCAGTTTAGATGAGAAACGTGTGAGCCTCGTGAAATATGTAGTTCGTTTGAGCAGAAAAGTGACTGCCCTTACCTGAAACGAAGTCTTGCTTGTAGGAAGACTCAGAGCGTGGGATTTTACTCCATTTCTGAAGTGAAACACACAGCAGTGTTCTCATCCATTGATCACACTCTGCTTTAGAACAAGAAGCACGATCTTGCTTTCTAGAGTCTCTAAGACAGCAGGAAACGTGAGTTTGCTGAGAACAAAAGAACGGTGTTTCCTACACATACAGACCATATCTAGTCCAACTCTGCTTCTGAAACTGATACAAAGCACTGGTCCTCTAATATCCAATGCTTGTCAGTTAAGATGAGAAACGTGTGAGCTTTGTGAATGATGTAGTTCCTTTGAACTGATAAGTGACTGCCCTTACCTGAAACGAATTCTTGCTTGTAGTAAGACACAGAGCCTGGGATTTAAGTCCATTTCTGAAGGGAAACACACAGCATAGTTCTCATCCATGGATCACACTCTGCTTTAGAGCGAGAAGCACACTCTAGCTTTCTAGAGTCTCTAATACAGAAGGAAATCTGAGTGTGCCCAGAACAAAAGAACAGTGTTTCCTACACATATGGACCATATGTAGTCCAAGTCTGCTTCTGAAACTGATACAAAGCACTGACCCTCTAACATCCAATGCTTGTCAGTTAAGATGAGAAACATGTGAGCTTAGTGAACGATGTAGTGCCTTTGAGCAGAAAAGTGACTGCCCTTACCTGAATTGAAGTCTTGCTTGTAGGAAGACTCAGAGCCTGGGATTTAACTCCATTTCTGAAGTAAAACACACAGCAGTGTAATCATCCATTGATCACACTCTGCTTTAGAACAAGAAGCACGCTCTTGATTTCTAGACTCTCTAAGACAGCAGGAAACGTGAGTGTGCTGAGAACAAAAGAACGGTGTTTCCTACACATACGGACTATATGTAGTCCAAATCTTCTTCTGAAACTGATACAATGCACTGGTCCTCTAACATACAATTCTTGTCAGTTAAGATGAGAAACGTGTGAGCTTCGTGAACGATGTAGTTCCTTTGAGCAGAAAAGTGACTGCCATTACCTGAAACGAAGTCTTGCTTGTAGGGAGACTCAGAGCATGGGATTTAACTCCATTTCTGAAGTGAAACACACAGCATTGTCTCATCCATTGATCACACTCTGCTTTAGAACACGAAGCACGCTCTTGCTTTCTAGACTCTCTAAGACAGCAGGAAACGTGAGTGTGCTGAGAACAAAAGAACGGTGTTTCCTACACATACGGACCATATCTAGTCCAACTCTTCTTCTGAAACTGATACAAAGCACTGGTCCTCTAACATCCAATGCTTGTCAGTTAAGATGAGAAACGTGTGAGCTTCGTAAACGATGTAGTTCGTTTGAGCAGAAAAGTGACTGCCCTTACCTGAAACGAAGTCTTGCTTGTAGTAAGACACAGAGCCTGGGATTTAAGTCCATTTCTGAAGGGAAACACACAGCATAGTTCTCATCCATGGATCACACTCTGCTTTAGAAGGAGAAGCACACTCTAGCTTTCTAGAGTCTCTAATACAGCAGGAAATCTGAGTGTGCCCAGAACAAAAGAATGGTGTTTCCTACACATACGGACTATATGTAGTCCAAATCTTCTTCTGAAACTGATACAATGCACTGGTCCTCTAACATCCAATGCTTGTCAGTTAAGATGAGAAACGTGTAGCTTCGTGAAAGATGTAGTTCGTTTGAGCAGAAAAGTGACTGCCCTTACCTGAAACGAAGTCTTCCTTGTAGGAAGACTCAGAGCCTGGGATTTTATTCCATATCTGAAGTGAAACACACAGCAGTGTTCTCATCCATTGATCACACTCTGCTTTAGAACAAGAAGCACGATCTTGCTTTCTAGAGTCTCTTAGACAGCAGGAAACGTGAGTGTGCTGAGAACAAAACAACGGTGTTTCCTACACATACGGACATCATATAGTCCAACTCTGCTTCTGAAACTGATAAAAAGCACTGGTTCTCTAAAATCTAATGCTTGTCTGTTAAGATGAGAAACGTGTGAGCTTCGTGAACGATGTAGTGCGTTTGAGCAGAAAACTGACTGCCCTTACCTGAATTGAAGTCTTGCTTGTAGGAAGACTCAGAGCCTGGGATTTAACTCCATTTCTGAAGTAAAACACACAGCAGTGTAATCATCCATTGATCACACTCTGCTTTAGAACAAGAAGCACGCTCTTGCTTTCTAGACTCTCTAAGACAGCAGGAAACGTGAGTGTGCTGAGAACAAAAGAACGGTGTTTACTACACTTACGGACTATATGTAGTCCAAATCTTCTTCTGAAACTGATACAATGCACTGGTCCTCTAACATCCAATGCTTGTCAGTTTAGATGAGAAACGTGTGAGCCTCGTGAAATATGTAGTTCGTTTGAGCAGAAAAGTGACTGCCCTTACCTGAAACGAAGTCTTGCTTGTAGGAAGACTCAGAGCGTGGGATTTTACTCCATTTCTGAAGTGAAACACACAGCAGTGTTCTCATCCATTGATCACACTCTGCTTTAGAACAAGAAGCACGATCTTGCTTTCTAGAGTCTCTAAGACAGCAGGAAACGTGAGTTTGCTGAGAACAAAAGAACGGTGTTTCCTACACATACAGACCATATCTAGTCCAACTCTGCTTCTGAAACTGATACAAAGCACTGGTCCTCTAATATCCAATGCTTGTCAGTTAAGATGAGAAACGTGTGAGCTTTGTGAATGATGTAGTTCCTTTGAACTGATAAGTGACTGCCCTTACCTGAAACGAATTCTTGCTTGTAGTAAGACACAGAGCCTGGGATTTAAGTCCATTTCTGAAGGGAAACACACAGCATAGTTCTCATCCATGGATCACACTCTGCTTTAGAGCGAGAAGCACACTCTAGCTTTCTAGAGTCTCTAATACAGAAGGAAATCTGAGTGTGCCCAGAACAAAAGAACGGTGTTTCCTACACATATGGACCATATGTAGTCCAAATCTGCTTCTGAAACTGATACAAAGCACTGACCCTCTAACATCCAATGCTTGTCAGTTAAGATGAGAAACGTGTGAGCTTCGTGAACGAGTAGTTCGTTTGAGCAGAAAAGTGACCTCCCTTACCTGAATTGAGTCTTGCTTGTAGGAAGACTCAGAGCCTGGGATTTAACTCCATTTCTGAAGTAAAACACACAGCAGTGTAATCATCCATTGATCACACTCTGCTTTAGAACAAGAAGCACGCTCTTGCTTTCTAGAGTCTCTAAGACAGCAGGAAACGTGAGTGTGCTGAGAACAAAAGAACGGTGTTTCCTACACTTACGGACTATATGTAGTCCAAATCTTCTTCTGAAACTGATACAATGCACTGGTTCTCTAACATCCAATTCTTGTCAGTTAAGATGAGAAACGTGTGAGCTTCGTGAACGATGTAGTTCCTTTGAGCATAAAAGTGACTGCCATTACCTGAAACGAAGTCTTGTTTGTAGGGAGACTCAGAGCATGGGATTTAACTCCATTTCTGAAGTGAAACACACAGCATTGTCTCATCCATTGATCACACTCTGCTTTAGAACAAGAAGCATGCTCTTGCTTTCTAGAGACTCTAAGACAGCAGGAAACGTGAGTGTGCTGAGAACAAAAGAACGGTGTTTCCTACACATACGGACCATATCTAGTCCAACTCTGCTTCTGAAACTGATACAAAGCACTGGTCCTCTAACATCCAATGGTTGTCAGTTAAGATGAGAAACGTGTGAGCTTTGTGAACGATGTAGTTCGTTTGAGCAGAAGAGTGACTGCCCTTACCTGAAACGAAGTCTTGCTTGTAGTAAGACACAGAGCCTGGGATTTAAGTCCATTTCTGAAGGGAAACACACAGCATAGTTCTCATCCATGGATCACACTCTGCTTTAGAGCGAGAAGCACACTCTAGCTTTCTAGAGTCTCTAATAAAGCAGGTAATCTGAGTGTGCCCAGAACAAAACAATGGTGTTTCCTACACATACCGACTATATGTAGTCCAAATCTACTTCTGAAACTGATACAATGCACTGGTCCTCTAACATCCAATGCTTGTCAGTTAAGATGAGAAACGTGTGAGCTTTGTGAATGATGTAGTTCCTTTGAATTGATAAGTGACTGCCATTACCTGAAACGAATTCTTGCTTGTAGTAAGACACAGAGCCTGGGATTTAAGTCCATTTCTGAAGGGAAACACACAGCATAGTTCTCATCCATGGATCACACTCTGCTTTAGAGCGAGAAGCACACTCTAGCTTTCTAGAGTCTCTAATACAGAAGGAAATCTGAGTGTGCCCAGAACAAAAGAACGGTGTTTCCTACACATATGGACCATATGTAGTCCAAATCTGCTTCTGAAACTGATACAAAGCACTGACCCTCTAACATCCAATGCTTGTCAGTTAAGATGAGAAACGTGTGAGCTTCGTGAACGATGTAGTTCGTTTGAGCAGAAAAGTGACCTCCCTTACCTGAATTGAAGTCTTGCTTGTAGGAAGACTCAGAGCCTGGTATTTAACTCCATTTCTGAATTAAAAAACACAGCAGTGTAATCATCCATTGATCACACTCTGCTTTAGAACAAGAAGCACGCTCTTGCTTTCTAGAGTCTCTAATACTGCAGGAAATCTGAGTGTGCCCAGAACAAAAGAACGGTGTTTCCTACACATACGGATTATATGTAGTCCAAATCTTCTTCTGAAACTGATACAATGCACTGGTCCTCTAACATCCAATGCTTGTCTGTTAAGATGAGAAACGTGTGAGGTCCGTGAACGATGTAGTTCGTTTGAGCAGAAAAGTGACTGCCCTTACCTGAAACGAAGTCTTGCTTGTAGGAAGACACCGAGCCTGGGATTTAACTCCATTTCTGATGTGAAACACACAGCAATGTTCTCATCCATGGATCACACTCTGCTTTAGAGCGAGAAGCACGCTCTTGCTTTCTAAAGTCTCTAAGACAGCAGGAAACCTGAGTGTGCTGAGAACAAAATAACGGTGTTTCCTACACATAGGGACCATATCTAGTCCAACTCTCCTTCTCAAACAGATACAAAGCATTGGTCCTCTAACATCCAATGCTTGTCAGTTAAGATGAGAAACGTGTGAGCTTCGTGAACGATGAAGTTCCTTTGAGCAGAAAACTGACTGCCCTTACCTGAAACGAAGTCTTGCTTGCAGGAAGACTCAGAGCCTGGGATTTAACTCCATTTCTGAAGTGAAACACACAGCAGTGTTCTCATCCATTGATCACACTCTGCGTTTGAACAAGAAGCATGCTCTTCTTTCTAGAGTCTCTAAGACAGCAGGAAACGTGAGTTTGCTGAGAACAAAAGAACGGTGTTTCATACACTAGGGACCATATCTAGTCGAACTCTGCTTCTGAAACTGATACAAAGCACTGGTCCTCTAACATCCAATGCTTGTCAGTTAAGATGAGAAACGTGTGAGCTTCGTGAACGATGTAGTTCGTTTGAGCAGAAAAGTGACCTCCCTTACCTGAACTGAAGTCTTGCTTGTAGGAAGACTCAGAGCCTGGGATTTAAGTCCATTACTGAAGGGAAACACACAGCATAGTTCTCATCCATGGATCACACTCTGCTTTAGGGCGAGAAGCACACTCTTGCTTACTCGAGTCTCTGATACAGCAGGATATCTGAGTGTGCCCAGAAGAAAAGAACGGTGTTTCCTACACATATGGACCATATGTAGTCCAAATCTGCTTCTGAAACTGATACAAAGCACTGACCATCTAACATCCAATGCTTGTCAGTTAAGATGAGAAACGTGTGAGCTTCGTGAACAATGTAGTTCGTTTGAGAAGAAAAGTGACTGCCCTTACCTGAATTGAAGTCTTGCTTGTAGGAAGACACAGAGCCTGGGATTTAACTCCATTTCTGATGTAAAACACACAGCAGGGTAAGCATCCATTTGTCACACTCTGCTTTAGAACAAGAAGCACGCTCTTGCTTTCTAGACTCTCTAAGACAGCAGGAAACGTGAGTGTGCTGAGAACAAAAGAACGGTGTTTCCTACACATACGGACATTATATAGTCCAACTCTGCTTCTGCAACTGATACAAAGCACTGGTCCTCTAACATCCAATGCTTGTCTGTTAAAATGAGAAACGTGTGAGCAAGGTTAACGATGTAGTTCCTTTGAGCTGAAAAGTGACTGCCCTTACCTGAAACGAAGTCTTGCTTGTAGGAAGACTCAGAGCCTGAGATTTAACACCATTTCTGAAGTGAAACACACAGCATAGTTCTCATCCAGAGATCACACTCTGCTTTAGAGCGAGAAGCATGCTCTTGGTTTCTAAAGTCTCTAACACATCAGGAAACGTGAGTGTGCTGAGAACAAAAGAACGGTGTTTCCTACACATAGGGACCATATCTAGTCCAACTCTGCTTCTGAAACAGATACAAAGCACTGGTCCTCTAACATCCAATGCTTGTCAGTTAAGATGAGAAACGTGTAAGCTTCGTGAACCATGTAGTTCCTTTGAGCAGAAAAGTGACTGCCCTTACCTGAAACGAAGTCTTGCTTGTAGGGAGACACAGAGCATGGGATTTAACTCCATTTCTGAATTGAAACACACAGCATAGTCTCATCCATGGATCACACTCTGTTTTAGAGCGAGAAGCACGCTCTTGCTTTCTAGAGTCTCTAAGACAGCAGGAAACGTGAGTGTGCCCAGAAAAAAGATCGGTGTTTCCTACACATATGGACCATATGTAGTCCAAATCTGCTTCTGAAACTGATACAAAGCACTGACCCTCTAACATTCAATGCTTGTCAGTTAAGATGAGAAACGTGTGAGCTTCATGAATGATGTAGTTCGTTTGAGCAGAAAACTGACTGCCCTTACCTGAAACGAAGTCTTGCTTGTAGGAAGACTCAGAGCCAGGGATTTAACTCCATTTCTGAAGTGAAACACACAGCAGTGTTCTCATCCATTGATCACACTCTGCGTTTGAACAAGAAGCATGCTCTTCTTTCTAGAGTCTCTAAGACAGCAGGAAACGTGAGTTTGCTGAGAACAAAAGAACGGTGTTTCATAAACATACGGACCATATCTAGTCGAACTCTGCTTCTGAAACTGATACAAAGCACTGGTCTTCTAACATCCAATGCTTGTCTGTTAAGATGAGAAACGTGTGAGGTCCGTGAACGATGTAGTTCGTTTGAGCAGAAAAGTGACTGCCCTTACCTGAAACGAAGTCTTGCTTGTAGGAAGACACCGAGCCTGGGATTTAACTCCATTTCTGATGTGAAACACACAGCAATGTTCTCATCCATGGATCACACTCTGCTTTAGAGCGAGAAGCACGCTCTTGCTTTCTAAAGTCTCTAAGACAGCAGGGAACGTGTGTGTGCTGAGAACAAAATAACGGTGTTTCCTACACATAGGGACCATATCTAGTCCAACTCTCCTTCTCAAACAGATACAAAGCATTGGTCCTCTAACAGCCAATGCTTGTCAGTTAAGATGAGAAACGTGTGAGCTTCGTGAACGATGAAGTTCCTTTGAGCAGAAAACTGACTGCCCTTACCTGAAAAGAAGTATTGCTTGCAGGAAGACTCAGAGCCTGGGATTTAACTCCATTTCTGAAGTAAAACACACAGCAGTGTAATCATCCATTGATCACACTCTGCTTTAGAACAAGAAGCACGCTCTTGCTTTCTAGACTCTCTAAGACAGCAGGAAACGTGTGTGTGCTGAGAACAAAAGAACGGTGTTTCATACACATAGGGACCATATCTAGTCGAACTCTGCTTCTGAAACTGATACAAAGCACTGGTCCTCTAACATCCAATGCTTGTCTGTTAAGATGAGAAACGTGTGAGCTCAGTGAACGATGTAGATCGTTTGAGCAGAAAAGTGACTGCCCTTACCGGAAACGAAGTCTTGCTTGTAGTAAGACACAGAGCCTGGGATTTAAGTCCATTACTGAAGGGAAACACACAGCATAGTTCTCATCCATGGATCACACTCTGCTTTAGGGCGAGAAGCACACTCTTGCTTACTAGAGTCTCTGATACAGCAGGATATCTGAGTGTGCCCAGAACAAAAGAACGGTGTTTCCTACACATATGGACCATATGTAGTCCAAATCTGCTTCTGAAACTGATACAAAGCACTGACCATCTAACATCCAATGCTTGTCAGTTAAGATGAGAAACGTGTGAGCTTCGTGAACAATGTAGTTCGTTTGAGAAGAAAAGTGACTGCCCTTA
Organism: Onychomys leucogaster; assembly: GCA_949786385.1. NCBI lineage: Eukaryota > Metazoa > Chordata > Mammalia > Rodentia > Cricetidae > Onychomys > Onychomys leucogaster. Next base: position 76,114 of record CATKUP010000714.1, read on the forward strand.
CCTGAATTGAAGTCTTGCTTGTAGGAAGACACAGAGCCTGGGATTTAACTCCATTTCTGAAGTAAAACACACAGCAGGGTAATCATCCATTGGTCACACTCTGCTTTAGAACAAGAAGCACGCTCTTGCTTTCTAGACTCTCTAAGACAGCAGGAAACGTGAGTGTGCTGAGAACAAAAGAACGGTGTTTCCTACACATACGGACATTATATAGTCCAACTCTGCTTCTGCAACTGATACAAAGCACTGGTCCTCTAACATCCAATGCTTGTCTGTTAAAATGAGAAACGTGTGAGCAAGGTTAACGATGTAGTTCCTTTGAGCTGAAAAGTGACTGCCCTTACCTGAAACGAAGTCTTGCTTGTAGGAAGACTCAGAGCCTGAGATTTAACTCCATTTCTGAAGTGAAACACACAGCATAGTTCTCATCCATAGATCACACTCTGCTTTAGAGCGAGAAGCATGCTCTTGGTTTCTAAAGTCTCTAACACAGCAGGAAACGTGAGTGTGCTGAGAACAAAAGAAAGGTGTTTCCTACACATAGGGACCATATCTAGTCCAACTCTGCTTCTGAAACAGATACAAAGCACTGGTCCTCTAACATCCAATGCTTGTCAGTTAAGATGAGAAACGTGTGAGCTTCATGAATGATGTAGTTCGTTTGAGCAGAAAACTGACTGCCCTTACCTGAAACGAAGTCTTGCTTGTAGGAAGACTCAGAGCCAGGGATTTAACTCCATTTCTGAAGTGAAACACACAGCAGTGTTCTCATCCATTGATTACACTCTGCGTTTGAACAAGAAGCATGCTCTTCTTTCTAGAGTCTCTAAGACTGCAGGAAACGTGAGTTTGCTGAGAACAAAAGAACGGTGTTTCATACACATACGGACCATATCTAGTCGAACTCTGCTTCTGAAACTGATACAAAGCACTGGTCCTCTAACATCCAATGCTTGTCTGTTAGGATGAGAAACGTGTGAGGTCCGTGAACGATGTAGTTCGTTTGAGCAGAAAAGTGACTGCCCTTACCTGAAACGAAGTCTTGCTTGTAGGAAGACACCGAGCCTGGGATTTAACTCCATTTCTGATGTGAGACACACAGCAATGTTCTCATCCATGGATCACACTCTGCTTTAGAGCGAGAAGCACGCTCTTGCTTTCTAAAGTCTCTAAGACAGCAGGAAACCTGAGTGTGCTGAGAACAAAATAACGGTGTTTCCTACACATAGGGACCATATCTAGTCCAACTCTCCTTCTCAAACAGATACAAAGCATTGGTCCTCTAACATCCAATGCTTGTCAGTTAAGATGAGAAACGTGTGAGCTTCGTGAACGATGAAGTTCCTTTGAGCAGAAAACTGACTGCCCTTACCTGAAACGAAGTCTTGCTTGCAGGAAGACTCAGAGCCTGGGATTTAACTCCATTTCTGAAGTGAAACACACAGCAGTGTTCTCATCCATTGATCACACTCTGCGTTTGAACAAGAAGCATGCTCTTCTTTCTAGAGTCTCTAAGACAGCAGGAAACGTGAGTTTGCTGAGAACAAAAGAACGGTGTTTCATACACATAGGGACCATATCTAGTCGAACTCTGCTTCTGAAACTGATACAAAGCACTGGTCCTGTAACATCCAATGCTTGTCAGTTAAGATGAGAAACGTGTGAGCTTCGTGAACGATGTAGTTCGTTTGAGCAGAAAAGTGACCTCCCTTACCTGAACTGAAGTCTTGCTTGTAGGAAGACTCAGAGCCTGGGATTTAACTCCATTTCTGAAGTAAAACACACAGCAGTGTAATCATCCATTGATCACACTCTGCTTTAGAACAAGAAGCACGCTCTTGCTTTCTAGACTCTCTAAGACAGCAGGAAACGTGAGTGTGCTGAGAACAAAAGAAGGGTGTTTCATACACATAGGGACCATATCTAGTCGAACTCTGCTTCTGAAACTGATACAAAGCACTGGTCCTCTAACATCCAATGCTTGTCTGTTAAGATGAGAAACGTGTGAGCTCAGTGAACAATGTAGATCGTTTGAGCAGAAAAGTGACTGCCCTTACCGGAAACGAAGTCTTGCTTGTAGTAAGACACAGAGCCTGGGATTTAAGTCCATTACTGAAGGGAAACACACAGCATAGTTCTCATCCATGGATCACACTCTGCTTTAGGGCGAGAAGCACACTCTTGCTTACTCGAGTCTCTGATACAGCAGGATATCTGAGTGTGCCCAGAACAAAAGAACGGTGTTTCCTACACATATGGACCATATGTAGTCCAAATCTGCTTCTGAAACTGATACAAAGCACTGACCATCTAACATCCAATGCTTGTCAGTTAAGATGAGAAACGTGTGAGCTTCGTGAACAATGTAGTTCGTTTGAGAAGAAAAGTGACTGCCCTTACCTGAATTGAAGTCTTGCTTGTAGGAAGACACAGAGCCTGGGATTTAACTCCATTTCTGAAGTAAAACACACAGCAGGGTAATCATCCATTGGTCACACTCTGCTTTAGAACAAGAAGCACGCTCTTGCTTTCTAGACTCTCTAAGACAGCAGGAAACGTGAGTGTGCTGAGAACAAAAGAACGGTGTTTCCTACACATACGGACATTATATAGTCCAACTCTGCTTCTGCAACTGATACAAAGCACTGGTCCTCTAACATCCAATGCTTGTCTGTTAAAATGAGAAACGTGTGAGCAAGGTTAACGATGTAGTTCCTTTGAGCTGAAAAGTGACTGCCCTTACCTGAAACGAAGTCTTGCTTGTAGGAAGACTCAGAGCCTGAGATTTAACTCCATTTCTGAAGTGAAACACACAGCATAGTTCTCATCCATAGATCACACTCTGCTTTAGAGCGAGAAGCATGCTCTTGGTTTCTAAAGTCTCTAACACAGCAGGAAACGTGAGTGTGCTGAGAACAAAAGAACGGTGTTTCCTACACATAGGGACCATATCTAGTCCAACTCTGCTTCTGAAACAGATACAAAGCACTGGTCCTCTAACATCCAATGCTTGTCAGTTAAGATGAGAAACGTGTAAGCTTCATGAACCATGTAGTTCCTTTGAGCAGAAAAGTGACTGCCCTTACCTGAAACGAAGTCTTGCTTGTAGGGAGACACAGAGCATGGGATTTAACTCCATTTCTGAATTGAAACACACAGCATAGTCTCATCCATGGATCACACTCTGTTTTAGAGCGAGAAGCACGCTCTTGCTTTCTAGAGTCTCTAAGACAGCAGGAAACGTGAGTGTGCCCAGAAAAAAGATCGGTGTTTCCTACACATATGGACCATATGTAGTCCAAATCTGCTTCTGAAACTGATACAAAGCACTGACCCTCTAACATCCAATGCTTGTCAGTTAAGATGAGAAACGTGTGAGCTTCATGAATGATGTAGTTCGTTTGAGCAGAAAACTGACTGCCCTTACCTGAAACGAAGTCTTGCTTGTAGGAAGACTCAGAGCCAGGGATTTAACTCCATTTCTGAAGTGAAACACACAGCAGTGTTCTCATCCATTGATTACACTCTGTGTTTGAACAAGAAGCATGCTCTTCTTTCTAGAGTCTCTAAGACAGCAGGAAACGTGAGTTTGCTGAGAACAAAAGAACGGTGTTTCATACACATACGGACCATATCTAGTCGAACTCTGCTTCTGAAACTGATACAAAGCACTGGTCCTCTAACATCCAATGCTTGTCTGTTAAGATGAGAAACGTGTGAGGTCCGTGAACGATGTAGTTCGTTTGAGCAGAAAAGTGACTGCCCTTACCTGAAACGAAGTCTTGCTTGTAGGAAGACACCGAGCCTGGGATTTAACTCCATTTCTGATGTGAAACACACAGCAATGTTCTCATCCATGGATCACACTCTGCTTTAGAGCGAGAAGCACGCTCTTGCTTTCTAAAGTCTCTAAGACAGCAGGAAACGTGAGTGTGCTGAGAACAAAATAACGGTGTTTCCTACACATAGGGACCATATCTAGTCCAACTCTCCTTCTCAAACAGATACAAAGCACTGGTCCTCTAACATCCAATGCTTGTCAGTTAAGTTGAGAAACGTGTGAGCTTCGTGAACGATGAAGTTCCTTTGAGCAGAAAACTGACTGCCCTTACCTGAAACGAAGTCTTGCTTGCAGGAAGACTCAGAGCCTGGGATTTAACTCCATTTCTGAAGTGAAACACACAGCAGTGTTCTCATCCATTGATCACACTCTGCGTTTGAACAAGGAGCATGCTCTTCTTTCTAGAGTCTCTAAGACAGCAGGAAACGTGAGTTTGCTGAGAACAAAAGAACGGTGTTTCATACACATACGGACCATATCTAGTCGAACTCTGCTTCTGAAACTGATACAAAGCACTGGTCCTCTAACATCCAATGCTTGTCAGTTAAGATGAGAAACGTGTGAGCTTCTGAACGATGTAGTTCGTTTGAGCAGAAAAGTGACCTCCCTTACCTGAACTGAAGTCTTGCTTGTAGGAAGAGTCAGAGCCTGGGATTTAACTCCATTTCTGAAGTAAAACACACAGCAGTGTAATCATCCATTGATCACACTCTGCTTTAGAACAAGAAGCACGCTCTTGCTTTCTAGACTCTCTAAGACAGCAGGAAACGTGAGTGTGCTGAGAACAAAAGAAGGGTGTTTCATACACATAGGGACCATATCTAGTCGAACTCTGCTTCTGAAACTGATACAAAGCACTGGTCCTCTAACATCCAATGCTTGTCTGTTAAGATGAGAAACGTGTGAGCTCAGTGAACGATGTAGATCGTTTGAGCAGAAAAGTGACTGCCCTTACCGGAAACGAAGTCTTGCTTGTAGTAAGACACAGAGCCTGGGATTTAAGTCCATTACTGAAGGGAAACACACAGCATAGTTCTCATCCATGG